>OZ034973.1:33665949-33783449 GCA_964030785.1 Siderastrea siderea | reverse complement strand
ACTTTGGTGAGGGGGGTGTCTATCTGAAAAAAGGGAGAAATGATATATGCCATAGCCCATTACTTAATCAGGATGCCGTGAAGTAAAGAACATCAATACAGTGACCATCAGTAATACGTTTAGAGCTATCATTAGGACCAAAAAGATTTTCCTGCTACAAAATCACAACCTCGTTCCCAGGGTCTCTCTCTCCCCGTCCCCAAGAGAACCCATTTGTTATTGCACTCGTGTTACAATAAACTGCACTCCTTTTTTTAGCCTTTTAAAATTGAGTAATTCTTTCATGTAAATAATAATAATAATAATAATAATAATAATAATAATAATAATAATAATAATAATAATAAGTATCTCTTATTTTTCTGTTTATAAATATTACTATACTTTTTTTCTACTCCAAGGCTCACAGGTTACGCTATGCACCCTGTGTAGCTAGTATAGCTTTCAGCATACAGCCGGGAATTCTGATATAATAATAGGCAGTTACCGCTCGTTACTTCACTTGTTACTGTCGCGAAGGCCTTTAATATAAGGTACAACCTTGACTTTATTTGTCACCTAACAAAGAGAAGTCCTGTTGATCATATATTGAAAGATGGCCTCCACCTCAATTTCCAGATTGTTTTGAAATTATTTACACTATTGTTGCCATGTTTTTATTTAGCATAAACAGAAACAGTTACACTGAAAATGTTACTTGTGCAATTAACTCACTGTCTTTTTCTTTCTTTTTATTAGTTCCACCGAAATTGAACCCTGAACTCAAGAATCAATCTGCTCCTTTAAATTCTACGTTAACAATGAACTGCATAGTGGGCGGTAATCCTCCACCAGAAGTCAACTGGACCAAGAATGGATTGCATCTTGTTAATACAAGCAACAGTTTCACCATCTTTTACGTGTCTTTTGAGGATGCTGGTCAGTATGGATGCATGGCTGAAAACAGGGTTGGAAAGACCTACAAAAGCATCTGGATAGATGTCACAGGTAAAACTTATGACATACACTGACACGTTAAAACTAATAGCTGAGCCCCTTTGCGGCCGAAGGCCGCCGCGCGGAGCACCATGGGTAAGGAAATTTGGTAACCTGTCGATGAGAGAAATTTTGGTTATGACGTCAGCGTACGCCTGCCCGTCCACACAGACTACGGGGGAGGGGGAGGGGAGTCCCAAGACAGCCCGTCGAGGGGTGGAGGATGCCATCTTTTCTTGGCGGGAAATCGCGCGGTCCTTTTGGGCAGACAGTGTTTTTCTTGGCGGGAAATCACATGGCGACCGTCGCTTTTGAAAAAGAGAGTTTTTAAAAGTTAAGCTTGTTTAACAAAACGATTCAGTTCGACAGAAGTGAAGTTTAGAATTTGAGAAAAAATATCAAATATCTATAAATGGAAAGAAAAAGTTCAAAAGAATACTCAGTTGTCTTTTTGGTGGAAGGCAAAAGTTCAAGTTACGAAATTTGCCTTCGAGAACTTTATTTTTGTTGTCGGTTCTGCTGCTAACTCGATCGGAACAACGCTTGAGTTCGCAGCATTTGGCAGCTAGTGCCTTCTGGTTTTTTCTGTCCACAACCATGGTCTTTGCGGCGGTCTGAAGACATTTTCCCAGGAAAAACACCGGCATGTTCATGTCAATCGGTACCTTGTTGCGGGAAAAGAAATAAGTAGTAAAGATAACTTCTTCAATTAGTGTCAGTGTGCCTAGCTTAGTGGTGTTCGTGCCGGCCTTCGATGCGTGCGACTCGGGTTCGATACTCAGAGGAGACATGAATTTTTTATTTAACGACTTAAAGAAGAGTATTTTCACAAATTAGTAAGTACCAGCCGAAAAAAAAAACACGGAGACCCGCTTTTTGGCTTGGCTAAATCTATATTATATTATTGCTTTGAATCCCCCAGCGACAAATGCGTTCATGCCCTCAATCGACGGGTATTCTCTCCTGTACCTTGCAGCATCATTCTCCTCTCTGTCTAAAATGTTACCCCCCATGTTTTTTTTATATTGTACAGTCGTTGACAGTCGATCATTACCGTTACTTACTATCGACTTATGCAACGAAACATCATTGGCTTAGGAAGAAGACGGTTATAAGAATTTAAAAATTCATTTTAAAACATATGAACCAAGCCTCTTCTTGCTAAGGAAGATGTCTCTTTAGTGCTGAAAACTGCAGAAAAACAGTCAGACGTTTCGGAGATAGCTCCATCATCAGTGGTAGTGTTGCTGGAACCCACTTATTTCTCTACACGGCGCATGCTGAAATGAATGGGCACTAGTAAACTGTAAGGAAATCTTTGAGGAACAATGCGGATAAATTGCTAACAGCTAGTTGTTTTGTGTCATGGGAACTGATCGTGTGGGCGTGTAAGCTGAGACCGACTTTGTCATTGCACCTTGTTGCCTAGTCTGCAGCAGGAGCCATAATCGGGGACGGAGACCGTAAGCGCGGGGTCCACGCGGCCCCATCGAAAAAGACAAATGTGCTATTTTTAGAAAAAATTGCGCCACCCTCAACGTCATAAACGCGCGTGGCTACACGCAAATTTGCGTACAACGAGGGCGTGCTGGATATGACCAAGATGGTTATAATTATTTGATATCCGGTATGCCCGAGTACACAATTGTTTTTATTATTAAAAACGCAATCACTAATTGCTATAAAATCAAGAAAGAGAAAAAAAGAGAGAAACTCCGAGATAAAAGGGAACAAGAATCGATCGCGATCACATGACTGACCGAAAAAGGCGCCAAAACCTTGCGAAGTGTTGCAGCGTTTCTTTGTGGAGCTGAATGAATCAATGAAACTGCTCCGAAGTGAACGTACAAGCACAAGTTCTGGGAAAAATCTCCCAATTATGGGCTCTGAAATGTGGTACGTGTTTGATTTTTCCTGAAAATTGTTGTAATCGTCGTTCAAAGCGGATTGAAGCTGTTCGATCTCACCGTTATGGCTGCGGGAGTTCAAATGAACGAGTTTGAAATCGCTCCGTTCGCACAACGCTGACAACGGAGCCATCATGTGTTTGTTTGATCGAACTGAAGACAGGATTAATAATTAAACTTGAACGATAATTACTATGCAGCTCACGGAAACAAGACTACGGAGGTGAGGAACATTAGAATTCACCATCTTACTTTTTAAACGCAAACCACAAAACGCAGTTTTTCTTAGTTTAGAGCCCGCCGACGGAATGGTAAAAATAACACTCAAACAACTGTGAAAGCGATTCAACGCATTTTACATGGCATCCGACTTGTGTCTAAATGTCTGGAGCTGCTCAAGGGAACACAGATAGAGCCACAACGAGTACAGGTAAACCAGTGTCAATTTTGTGCGGTATAGCCAAAAAATGTCGCCTTTTCTGGTACTGGATTTGTTCAATGCTTGTCGTTCAGACTGTTGCATGATTTTTGTACTGACTCGCCATAAAAAGTGTGACAATTTTTATTAAATGCTTCTTTCCAATTTTACTGCGCTTTATTTTGTCTTGTCTCGATATTTCGGAGTCAAAGCCTTCCGTATGAAACCTGCTGTTTGTGAAATTTTAAGAACAAGTGATTGAGTTGACGATGAAAGAAATTGTAAACAAAGCGCTAAATGCTTAAAATTCTATTTCTACAGTTTCTTTTCGTCCTAAGAAATCAAGCACTCTGAAACAACTTAGATTTGTGTCTCAGTGACGTTCAGTCGTAATTTCTTCTTAATTTTGCTTCGATACAAAGTGATTTTTCTCGCCGGGTTGCTGGCAGAGAAAAATAATTAAGCTCACTCTGTTGTTGAAACCCTTGCCACATCCACTGCGCTATGTATCCCTTCTAGGTTCGTAAATTGCCCAGAAGGTAATATTAAGTACTAGGGCAGCATGGAGTTTCACTTCATCTTTCTCCTTCTCATCGACGGAAGTAGTTTTTTTCTCTTGGTGTTTTTCCAGTTCTCTATTTTGTCGACGATTGATAACGCACCACGAGAGCATTTGATTGAAAACAAGGCGCGCTTTTCACTATTCTTGGTCTTCATTATAAACATTTCGGCCATTTCGGTAAAGGCGGGCATTATTTCAGAAAACATACGCTGAGAAATCTCGACAGACACTTTCTTTGCTGACTCGGTATTTGAATATATGTTACCGTTTTTCTTGCAGTGAAAAAAGTGACAACGATTTATCAGTGCATTACTTTTCTTCAGTACGTGCTTGGAAAATCATTTTACAGTCTTTGCGGCTGCCCTTTAATCTCTGTACGTCCTCAGAGGAAATATATATTCCAGGTGTATTTTCCCTTTTTCTGCCTGATTCGCCTTTAACTGATTTTTTCGTAGTTCGTCGCCATTTTTGCCCGTAAAACGTTTCTTCCGTCTAAGGGGGAAATCCTCGTCCGACATGTCCGACACATCTTAGCCACAGGATTTTTCTAAAATATTCTCACTGCCATCATCGGAATCACTTGTATAATCCTCATATCCAGAGTCACTATCCAGAAAGTTCTCCCCAAGGGCTTGCCTCAAATTAAGAAGTGACACTGATGACATAAATTGAATTTATTCATCTCCAACAAAGGTAATTTCCGACGCCATTTTGTTTGTTTTTCTCTGCGCGGAGTCCTCGCAACACACACGCGCGTGTGTCACGCGCGATGGCGCAATTTTTTCTAAAAATAGCACATTTGTCTTTTTCGATGGGGCTAACGCCAATACTGAAAATGGCAGTTAGTTACGGTCTCCATCCCCGATTATGGCTCCTGGTCTGCAGTAATTCACTCACAGACTTTCCAGTAAGGTATAGGTTAAAAGACACACAGGGTCCTTAACTCCAGTTTCCATACCATGAGTGATGTAACACACTTCTGGAGATGATGTTCATCGCAGGTTTACCGTGGGCATTTTGTTACCGAACCCCATTTATACACCTGGGTAGAGAGAGACACTATAATGTAATGACAATGCAATGCGGAGTACGGTTTCTTCTTCAAGAAAAAAAACGCAACCAATTCGCCCCTCCGATCGATTACAAGTTCGACGCGCTCACTACTGTGCTTTTGCACCTTCAACAGAGACATACCAATACACATGGTCTCAATTAGTCTCTCCTCAGGTTTTTGTTACTCCAAGAAACCAGACTGTGCCTGAAGGCAAAACAGCCAACATTAGCTGCAAAGCCACAGGTGTCCCAAAGCCAACATTAGCGTGGAACTTTGAGGGTGGAAATTTTCCCTTGGTTGCTATTGTTGATAATACTGAGGAGGGATCATTTTTCCAGTTGCCGAACATTACAAAAGACATGCAAGGAACCTACCAGTGTACAGCAACGACCAAAGTCATTGTAGTAGCTTCCAAGGCGATTATTCGTGTGATAGGTAACCTTGTTTCGATATTCAATTTTACGAATTAGATTTATTTATTACTTTTAGTTTGAGTTTATCAAGTGAATTAACCATTTTTGTGCAAACAAACAAACAAACAAACAAACAAACAAACAAACGAGGAAACAAACAAAAACTAGAAGACGTTATGGGTGCAGTTGATACAAGTCCCTGTTTACACTTAGTGCTCGGGAAACGAGGCCCGGCCGTTTGTCACCGCTCATTAAAAATAGTCCGATATCGACCACAAAGAAATTATACAAAAATATTTTGGAATTTCTGGAGAGTTTAATTGATGTCCACTGACCAGTAATGTCGTTATTATTCGTGACCACTTGACATACGCTCGGCATAGAAGCTGTACTCCGTTGTCCAGAAAAATTTTCAATACAGGACGTGGTACGATGTGGCACGATGTGGTACAGCCACCGGAAGCTAAGAAATAGTAATAATGTTAATTTGTAATAAAAACTAAAATGTTGTTATCTCCTTGTGTTTTTAATTGTTGACACAACTTTTGATCTTCTCAGTCTCTGAAACTCTTAAACGTTCTAGGCTCCTTTAAGCCTAGACTCTTCCTAAGTAATGACATCATAGCATAGACCTTTGTCGGTGACAGTCACTTCACAACATCGGACCTGGGGCGCGTTTCTCGAAATACCCGAAAACCATTCGGTCCCGAAAAGCCATTCATAAAAATATGATCAACACATTCTAAAAAGCTGTAAGATGACAAATAATTAACTTCTAGCAAAGTTTCATGCTTAGAAAATTCTTTGTTTACAACGTACAGTGTGACTTATCACGCCCGAAATTGGCCCCAAAAGTTTCGGGGCTTTTGATAAACGCACCCCTGTATCGAATTTGAAGAGATGTATCTGCTTATCCCTAGTCTGCCCATGTGATAAATTGAGCGTCATTTCCAGGAAGGGCAATTGTATGCACATGTTTAATCATTGTTGTTAATGTCGTAGGCTCAAGCGCCGTTAACAAAATGGATAACAGAAAAATGCCTACTGGCAGGAAAAGGGTATCACCGAAGTGTCTGAACAGAGATCTATATCTTTGTTCTCATTATTATTGTGCTCTCTTGTAAATTTAAAACAGAAAAACCCCTTGCAGAAATAGCTGGATCTGACCTTACATTGCTGGTAGGTGATCAGCTAACACTGGTTTGCATAGTCAGTGAGTCAACTGCAGGGATCAAATGGAAGAAATCTCCTGGCTTAGTGATTCCAAGGGCTCACATAAGTAACACTGGAGACAAGAGTACCCTTGTTATTGAAAAAAGTTGAGACTGGTGACAGCGGTCACTATTCATGCGAAGCGCACAACCAGGCAGGACTTGATTCCTCTACTGTGGAGATCAAAATTAGGGGTAAGATGGCTGTTGTAAATGTTACCTAGAAAAGTATATTTTAGCATAGCACTTGGTTTGACAGCAATATGCTACGCTATATACATAGCATAGCATAGCATAGCATAGCATAGCATAGCATAGCATAGCATAGCATAGCATAGCATAGCATAGCATAGCATAGCATAGCACAGCATAGCATAGCATAGCATAGCATAGCATGGCATAGTAAATGTGTCCCTGCTCGTTGCGAGTCTCCCAGTAGCTCAGTTGATAAAAGTTTCTTATCAAGCTCTGTTTCTTTGCAGCTGCTTCTGCTTTGGAGTGGTATTACATTGTTGGCCCTGTGGCTGCTGTCGTAGTTCTCACATTTTGCAGCTGGTACATTCGCAAACGTCGATTGCCAGGTATCAAAGTCCACCAAATTGTAGAATATAGTTATTATCTTTTTAACAATTAAGGGGGTAGAATCTTAACTACCATATTGTTGCTAAGTTCCTTACCATCAACATCATATCTTGGAAACCTTTTAAAGAGAGCGTCCGTGTAAGAACGGACAAGGCTTTTTTCGGACCTTCGCCGATTTCCCTGATTTTTTCAGTGAAAGTCGACAATTATATCACAGTAACAAATATCACATTTATTTGGATCAATTAGATATTTTATATTTTTTGCGAGGCGATTTTCAAAGTCACCTCAAAACCACGCAATTCGCCATTGGAGACTCCGTAAATTTGCCATAAATGACGGTCGCTACCAAAACTTTATTACTCAATTTAACGAGCTGATTTTTTTACATATTGAAGTTTCATCTTCCCTCGATAGTGTACAGGTTTAATAATTGAGATCTATTTAAGTTTCGTTAAGTTATGATTTTTTTAAATTGACTCCCAACAAACTCCGAAATGTTGAAAACGCGACATGCCTGTAGTTGAAAGCCATTTTCTCGAATGTGGGACCTGATCTAGAATCGTGTCTATTGTAACTCAAAAGTACTAACACCATTATAGAAATGTATGAAATAAAATTTGTGGGCACTCTTTACTGCGCGCCGTACAGAGCTCCGCGAAATTCCCAAATGTTCGCCATTTTGATCCAAAATAAACAAAACGCTTGAGCGACCGATAAACCAATTTCAGAACCGTAAATGTTTGGAGATGCGTTAAAATACTGCTAGAAGTCAGACTGTAAATGGCAAATATGTTTCTTTCGCCGTTTCAACCGTTTTAGCCGATTTCTCGGTATTTTCAACGCTCACAGCAATAAATATATCACTTTCGATCAGTATGCAAATTTGGCAAAAGCCCGTGTTGTCACGGAACATCTATCGATCTGTTTACCGGCCGCAAACAATTTGCCTAAAAACGTTACCAAAGCAAAGATTTCCTTCTTACCTGGTCAGGCGATAAGATTCTTTAAGCTTCTATGTAAAAGTTTTCTTTTTGTTTGTGGCTGTAAAGAGGCTGTTTTCATTTCCCACGCTGCGATAAAACAGTGTTTGTTTTGACGCAAGACTGACTTGTTCGTTTCAGACAGGAGCCATAATCGGGGACGGAGACCGTAAGCGCGGGGTCCACGCGGCCCCATCGAAAAAGACAAATGTGCTATTTTTAGAAAAAATTGCGCCACCCTCAATGTCATAAACGCGCGTGGCTACACGCAAATTTGTGTACAACGTGGATATGACCAAGATGGTTATAATTATTTGATATCCAGTATGCCCGAGTACATAATGGTTTTTATTATTAAAAACGCAATCGCTAATTGCTATGAAATCAAGAAAGAGAGAAAAAAAAGAGAGAAACTCCGAGATAAAAGGGAACAGGAATCGATCGCGATCACATGACTGACCGAAAAAGGCGCCAAAACCTTGCGAAGTGTTGCAGCGTTTCTTTGCGGAGCTGAATGAATCAATGAAACTGCCCCGAAGTGAACGTACAAGCACAAGGTTTGGGAAAAATCTTCCAATTATGGGCTCTGAAATGTGGCACGTGTTTGAGTTTTCCTGAAAATTGTTGGAATCGTCGTTCAAAGCGGATTGAAGCTGTACGATCTCACCGTTATGGCTGCTGGAGTTCAAATGAAAGAGTTTGTAATCGCTCCGTTCGCACAACGCTGACAACGGAGCCATCATGTGTTTGTTTGATCGAACTGAAGGCAGAATTAATAATTAAGCTTGAACGATAATTTCTATGCAGCTCACTGAAACAAGACTACGGAGGTGAGGAACATTAGAATTCACCATCTTACTTTTTAAACGCAAACCACAAAACGCAATTGTTCTCAGTTTAGAGCCCACGGACGGAATGGTAAAAACAACACAACGTACTTTACATGGCATCCGACTTGTGTCTAAATGTCTGGAGCTGCTCAAGGGAACACGGATAGAGCCACAACGAGTACAGGTAAACCAGTGTCAATTTTGCGTGGTATAGCCAAAAAATGTCGCCTTTTCTGGTACTGAATTTGTCTAATGCTTTTTGTTCAGACTGCTGCATGATTTTTGTACTGACTCGCCATAAAAAGTGTGACAATTTTTATTAAATGCTTCTTTCCTATTTTACTGTGCTTATTTTGTCTTGTGTCGATATTTCCGACTCAAAGCCTTCCGTATAAAACCTACTGTTTGTGAAATTTTAAGAACAAGTGATTGAGTTGACGATGAAAGAAATTGTAAACACAGCGCTAAATGCTTATATTTCTATTTCTACAGTTTCTGTTCGTCCTAAGAAATCAAGCATTTGTGTCTCAGTGACGTTCAGTTGTAATTTCTCCTTAATTTTGCTTCGATACAAAGTGATTTTTCTCGCCGGGTTGCTGGCGGAGAAAAAATCAAGCTCACTCTGTCGTTGAAACCCTTGCCATGTCCACTGCGCTATGTATCCCTTCTAGGTTCGTAAATTACCCAGTAAGTCATATTCAGTACTAGGGCAGCATGAAGTTTCACTTCATCTTTCTCCTTCTCATCGACGGAAGTAGTTTTTTCTTGGTGTTTTTCAAGTTCTCTATTTTGTCGACGATTGATAACGCACGGCGAGAGTATTTGATTGAAAACAAAGCGCTCTTTTCACTATTCTTTGTCTTCATTATAAACATTTCGGTCATTTCGGTAAAGGCGGGCATTATTTCAGAAAACATACGCTGCGAAACTGATCTCGGCAATCGTTTTCTTTACTGATTCGGTATTTGAATCTATGTTACTATTTTTCTTGCTGGGGAAATAGTGACAACGATTTATCAGTACGTTACTTTTCTTCACAACGTGCTTGGAAAATCATTTTACAGTCTTTGCGGCTGCCCTTCAATCTCTGTACGCCCTCAGAGGAAATACATTTTCGGGATGTATTTTCCCTTTTCCTGCCTGATTCGCCTTCAACTGATTTTTTCGCCGTTCGACGCCTTTTTGGCCCGCAAAACGTTTGTTCCGTCTAACGGGGAAATCCTCGTCCGACATGTCCGACGCATCTTCGCTACAGGATTTTTCTAAAATATTCTCACTGCCATCATCGGAATCACTTGTACAATCCTCGTATCCAGAGTCACTATCCAAAAAGTTCTCCTCAAGGGCTTGCCTTAGATTTGGAATTGTCACTGATGACAAAAACTGGATTTCTTCATCTCCAACGAAGGTAATTTCCGACGCCATTTTGTTTGTTTTTTCTTTGCGCGGCATCCTCGCAACATACGCGCGTGTTTCACGCGCGCGATGGCGCAATTTTTTCTAAAAATAGCACATTTGTCTTTTTCGATGGGGCCAGCCCCATCACTGAAAATGGTATTCAGTTACGGTCTCCGTCCCCGATTATGGCTCCTGTTTCAGACTAATTCAATTAAAACCAGCCAGGCTGTCTAGTTTGGCAAAACCCGGGTTGTTGTTTCGCTTGGTCTTTTCGAGGGGATTATTCCAAGAGAATTCACGATCCAAAAAATGCCTTCTTGCATTGAGTAGGAACTTGCTGATTTGCTGTTGAGAATGTCAAATAGTTATGCCGCTTGTCATTAAAAAAAAAAAAAATGCCGCTTGTCAAGACTCACAAATTTCATACAGGTTCCTGATAGAGAGTGTGTGTGTGTGGGGGGGGGGGGGGGTGGGGGGGGATTAGGGGGTGGTGAAGCCGATTTTCCAGTCCAAGCTTATTGTTTTCCCGAATTTTCCAAATTCAAATCCCAGTTCTATATATTAGTTTTTACTTGTGACCCCCAGTCCCAGTCACCCAAATTCCATTTTCCCAGCGATAATTTGCCCTATTCTTTTTCCCATTTTACCCCCTTCAGGCCCTTCCTCATAAACAAACAGTTATTCGATGAACATCAACTGAAGTCTCTGAACTATTCGAGACAAAAAAGGACAAAAAACCAACAGTTGGGGCTCTATAATTGGAAGACATCGTATTGACGTGACTTTAAAATATTGTGAGAATTAATTTATCTGTCATAAAAAAGTAAATTTAATAAAAAATTAGTGGGCGGGGGCATTAAAGTTTACTCTGAAACCAGAAAATAAATATGTAACACAAATGTGCATTTCGTGCTCTATTACCATCGGAAATTGAAGAGAGTCGCGATCCCTGCTACGAAATACGTTTTTTGACAACATAAATATAACAAATATGAAAGAACCCGCTTTTTCCCATTTTTCCATTAACTCATCATGTCTTGATAACAGAAAACTGTATTTCGTGAAAAGAGGATCGCAATATTAACGGCATTTTACTAAGTTTAACCTTATGTACTTATATGCACGTGAATTTTTCTTTGCAAGGTAAGTGACTTGTACATCTCTTTATAATTCAGGGGCGTAGCGAAGTGGGGTCCTGGGATGCCCGTGACCTCCCTTTGTGGGACAGTTTTTGTTTTTGGAAAAAAAATATACAAACATGGCGAAAACGCGCAAATCTTACGATCAAACATGGCATCAATGTATTAAATATTTCTTTACCAGTGCTATATACCCAATTTATGCAGCTATTTTGCAGGCTTGTCCCTCCCCATGGGCTCCTGCCCTCCCCCATGCTCACTGCTCAGGGATTTCGTTTCGCGCTTGCGCCGTTCGACTGTTTGACTGTTCTGTCCGGTATCCGGGGGTCACTCGAAGAATGCATGACGGGAGGGGGGGTCCGACGTATTTTTATGGGTTGAAAATTTACACGCTCGGGATCATTCACGTATTTGTTTAGGTCTTAAAAGAAGACGGGAATTTTTTTCAGTTTTTGGGTCGTATCTCCGAGCGAACTTTTCGTTTCGGGTTTTCGTTGCGATCAGTGGATCAGAAAAATATTGATTCGAACTTTTTTTTTCAGCGACGTGTGTATTTTTTTGGGTTGGAAATTTTGATGTCAGGTATTTTTTTGGGTCTCAAATTTCAGGCTTGTGTATTTTTTTGGGTTTGCAATATGAAGCTCCGTCGGATCCCCAGTCATGTATACTTCTAGTACCCCCCCCCCCCCTGGGGTCCGGTAGCTCATTCACAAAAAAAATATTTTCAGAAGTGTGAAAATTGGTCAAAAACACAACGCGGATGTCGACGTGACAATCTGTTCAGTACGCTGGGTCTAACATAGTGAGTGTCACCCCCCCCCCTTCAAGAATCCTAGCTATGCCCCTGTATATTCATTCGTTTTCAATGAAAGCATTCACATTCTTGTATGAACAGCCTTAGTTGTTCAATCAGCTCTTTCTTTTTGTCTTTCGATTTGAATGGGACCTCAAAATGGCGCAAGATTTCTTTCAGCATTGGCACGTTAAATTTGTTCAGTTTATGTTCTCTCGCACACTCGCACAGGTTAAATGCATCGTATGACAGTGGGTGCTGCGGCCTCAGTTCGTTCACTACCTCTTCAACAAGCTGTTGTCTATCGGCTTCTTCATCCTCCAGCAATAGGTCTCTGGGACTCAGGTCGATTTCTCCTGGTTCCTGTTTTCTTCGTCTGGCCGCTGCAAGGCGGGAAAAGAAGCTCTTCACTTGGCTCTTGGTCAGCCATTCTTCTCTGTCAAATAAGCGATCGTTCTGCTCGTCTCTTGCCTTTCGCATATCGCTTGACACCTGCTGAGGGTCAGCTTTGAGCCCGGTCTGTTCGCCGAGATCAAATCTCGCTGTAAGGTAATTTCTTACCTTGTCGCTGAACCTAGGTCCTGTTCGTAGCTTAGGTAGGGCCCAACCCATATTAATAGCTTGGTTTGAAGGCGAAGAATCTTGTACACCCTGCTTGGTACTAGATTCCGACGCATCATATTCAGTGATGCGGACTGTTGAAGTGAACATGTCCACCCAATCCTTACGAATCTTATCGTACAGTGTTTCCGTCTTCTTCTCATCCTTCATGCAGTGGTCCCCGATGTCCAAATGGGACTCAAGTTCCGAGAAAGTCGTAAAACTCTTTATACATCCGGGCTCGGAGCATTCAAACATATCTAACTCCGCATCGGCTGAATCAGTGTCATCGTCTGAGCTCTCGAGAACAGTGTCTTTAGATTGGTAAACGCGTGTTTCTCTACAGGTAAAAACTCTTCACAAACGACGAGGCCGGTGTTACCTTGGCTTTTAGAAAGTAGCTTGTTGAAGGGAATCTCCTTACCACGACCTACTCCGTACGACCTCCAGACACGAATGCCTTCCTCCTCAATCTGGAAGTTGTGTAGCTTGCTGAAGCCATCTATCTTGTTCACTTCTAACGTGTTTTTCGCCTCGTCAACTGCACAGACGCACGCGGATGTACCTTTAACTGGTCTCTCTGATAGCGCTCTCCTCATGTCCGTTGCTGTTAGAATGTCATGGCCTTCGTTACAGTATCGTCGGATGCCTGTTTTCATCGGACATAAGATTCGATCACACACATCCTTGCCGTACTGTGGCTCTGAGTAGTCGTAACGACAAACGGTGATGCCTACTCGCTGACCGAGATCTTTTGCTGCAGCTATAAGAGAGTTATTATGATAACATCCCGCTTCGTCTGAGCGCAGGTAAACCTGGGTGACATGCGGCTTCTGGGTCTTGATTACTTTCAGCGTGCTCTCGACGATTGAACAGACGGCGAACCAATCCTGCTGACATGTGTCGAAGAGGTGAGCATATGACTGCAGCTCTAGATGGCCTGCTTTCTCCGGATCGCTGGAGATGACTGTCGAGATGTGCCAACTCAACCCTCTCTTTCCGTACCAATCCGATTGCTTTTCGCGATATTGAGCTGCAGGAACTTCATCGCCCAGTCCATTACAATAAGTGCAGAGTTTGGATTATCAGAAATCATCTTCAGCTGATCTTGCTTTGCTTCTTCCTGGTTGACGGATCGGACAATATGGGCCTTCCACGCCAAGATATCTGAGCGTGCCTGCTTGAAATCATATAGAAGATCATCTTGTTGCTCTTTGCTGTAAGGGTTCCAGGATGAGCCTCGAATGTGACCTTCTACTTCATCAAGAACATTTCGCAGGTCCTGACAATCATCACAAGTTTCCAAGTGCTGATGAGAGCAGCTCTCCTGGAAATCGGGATCTCCTTCGTCGCTGAGGGCGAATTTGCGACAGTGGTCTGGGCATTCAGCCTCCTCTGGTTTACAGTGAACGCGATAGCCAGTCTTCAAGTAGCGTTTTGCTTCTTTTAACTTTTCTTTGATTTCAGCGCACCATTCTCTATTCAGTCCTCCTTTCTCGAGATCGTCAACTATCATTTCTGCTGTGTGAAAACCAGCGGAACCGTCAGCAGCCGTGTTGTCTAGTCCTTGCATTGACTTTCTTTGAGAGGCTTCTCTAACTTGTAGAATTTTGAACAAAGTAGAACGACTGAGTGATTCACATTTCTCCTCCTGGCAGAAATGCAAGTACTGGCTGATCATTGTTGAACGTGTAACTGTTCGAACGACATTCGGCATCTCAATGGTTTCGCCACTGTCAAGCTTCAACAACTTTGTTCCGTATGATACGTCTTGATAGAAATACGGGCGATTAACGAATTCTATGAAATGATCCACTTTGCTCATGTCAACCCTTACACGATGATGTTTTGTCTTCTCAGGAACAGTACCGGGACCCAGGTTCCTTGCATGACATCGTCCTCTGCGTATTTGACGTGAAGAAAGCTTGCCATACGGTGCGTGGAGCTTTTTCAAAGTGCTTACCGAGTACTTGTAGGCGTATAAACTCAGGATTTGCGTCTTCATGTTCCTGTTCTTGGCATTTTTGTACGCGCACATTAGAGTTTTTACCACGTCATCGGCCATGGCTTCGCCGTCTGCTTTTCCTTGAACGCCAGCGGTCATCATGGCCTGGAACAGCTGTTTCCCGTCATGAGGGGCTATCACATCGCACACAAGCATGCAGTCTTCAGTTGCTTTCTGGATGCAATGCTGCCTTTGTGCTGCTGTGCTTTTCTTCCAGGAGTCCAGCTGCGATGTCAGGGGTTCTCGCGCACTAGATATCGTGCTGGCGATCTCGTCCATGGCAGAGTTGTATGTACTCAAGGTCTCTACGGTACTCTCATAAGACATGGCTCTAGCGACTTCTGGTGTCCAACATGGGCTGATAGTATGCAGCGAATCAAGAGCAGGTAGCTCTCGGAAGGGCGTTGTTTCCATCTGAGCTGCATGTTCGCTTATAGCAGTCTTTGCTTTTGTCTTTGCAGTTTAAAAAAGAATCCAAACTTATTTAGAGAACGTGCAGTACAATCGAACTGGATCAAAAGGCACAATAAACTGTGTAACTTTGAACCTCCTGCGCCCTTGGAGGGCTTTGACTGAGGCTTAAATAATTCCTTTGGCATTTACAACAAGAACACTAGGCAAAGAGAAAGAAACAACATTTTATTCAACAAACCTTTCAACATCTTTTTGAGGAGCCGCGGCTGCTTGGTCCTCTGTCTGTTTGTTAGGATTTTGCCATCCTAAACTTAGAAGTCGCTCAGCATGCTTCTTTCGGCAAGATGTGCAGATAGCTGTGTATATAAATGCAACACTGAGTAAAAGCTCTAATTTAAGCTTTTTCATATACGGTAGATGATCTAATAAACCCCGGCGGCTAAATTAAATTTTAGGGGCTCTAGCGGAGCGTTAAATAGTTATGAGGCTGTAACCGCAACGTCAACAAACAAATAAGACGCGCATTTTGCTCGCGGAGTAAGATAGAAAACAGCGTTATTTTGTGAGTAGGTAACTAATCTAATCTGCGCCAAGTGAAATATTCTCTTGTCTGCGCTAATGCAAAGCCTAGAGATGTCGTTCATAGTTCGACACCGATGTCTGCATCGCCATTAGAGTCAATCTTGTTGACATCGTTGGCCTTTTCGACGTCCGAGTCAAGCAAAAAAACTACATTGCGTGATATTACGCTGTGCAGCGTTTCCCTGGATTCTGAGGTGATTCTTGCATAGGGGGCGTCTATAAACTTTACACGTCAAAGGAGGCGTTTATTAGATACGAAGCGTTTATTTGAGAGTGGACGTTTACTAGATCATTTAGAAGAAGACGTCCATTCTCGTCCCCATAGCCCTTTCGTTTCTCTTAGCCGGCTGGGCCTTGGCACGAGAAAACGAAGGGCTCTGGAGACACAGGATTTTCAGTCCTAGATTCTAGGACTTCCGGTCTTCATGTATGCAGTCATGACGTTTCAAAAGAATATATGAGAGAGTCGTTACATTTTCGACTTCCGTTTAGGAATTCTTTGTTCCAAACAGCCAATCAAAAAAGTTCGATTTAATTCAAAAATCCTATGTCCCCAGAGCCCTTCGTTTTCTCGTGCCAAGCCGGCTAAGAGAAACGAAAGGGCTATGGGGACGAGAATGGAAGACGTCGTGTTCAAAGTCTATGCCATGTGTTTCAGGTATAATTATATGAAAGGGGTACCTTTTTTCAGTAAAAGGTACACAAAAGGGGAACGATTTCTGTCAAAATGGTTCATAAAATGGTGAGGGTTTAGAGCTCGGGGCGGAGCCTTCCCGTATAAAATTTTTTGGAGTAACCCCCCATCCCCCCTTTCCCTGGGAGGATATATTTCACTCAAATTGATCGGGGTAGTTTTAACGCTGTTTTTTTAAAAAATGGTCAACTCCGCACTTGGTCATTTTCACAGCCGTTGGGAACGTCATGCAATGCACCCTCAGGGAGAAGCGTCGCGTGACGATGCTCGCGCATAATATCCCCCCTGTGCCTTTTGCCAGTTAGGTTTTCAGTGTTGACTGGCATGTATGACATCATTCGATTATTTTTTTGAAGGAATTCAGACTTGTAAAATCAGGGAAGATAGTGGAAATACTGTTTCGGTTTTTTTGGATCTGCGTCAACTACTAGCGAGGCAAGCAGTATAAAATTGATAAAAAAAAATTGAACAGAGGATCATGAAATGCTGTTTTAATAATACGAAAACAAAACTTATCGAAAAACTAACAATGCGGAATTTTCTCATCAAAATCACAAGGAAAGAGGTACTTACGTGAACTGACAGCAGTAGTGATATTGCCAAACAAAACAGATATTTCTTCTGTCATTTGGAAGTTGATTACGTGTCTTCCTGACACACTTACAGTCTTCCCGGTATGACCAGGATGTTGGCATGACTTTGGTGCTCGCCAGAATCTTCCCAATGAGTGTCTGTGCTTAGGGCAAATGGTCATGCCTGCGAGTTGGCTCTCCGACAAACCGCGAATACCTGCTCTCGCCATGATCAGTTCGGCTTCCGTAACATCGCCGCATTTCGATAAGTGGCAGCTCGACAAATGAGCTGAAATATCTGAGTTGCACTCAGAGAGCAACACATGGCTCTTCTCATTCCTACTAGATCCACACGGAGTCTGTAATATCTCGTGAAGAGAGCAATTGGATGCAATAGCTGCCATTTCGTGCAGAAAGGACGCCCAAGGATTTTCTCGAAATTAAACAAAATCGCTGACATCACGGTCGGTTTAAATTGAATTAGACGGAAACAAACAAGTAAGTTTGCAAAAACAAACATTGAGTTATCCCAATTGCAATATAGAGGTATTTGTATTTTATGTCTACGATGATTTTTTGTAGAACTTGCTTTGCCTCATTGGAGCCCGATAGTTTTCAAAAATACTGTTCTAATATGCAAACCGCTTGTTCAACGAAAATCAGGGATTTTCCTTGTTTCCACAAGACCAGACTGGAATGTTTTTTTTTTCGAATAAATCCCCCCTCCCCCCGAAAAAAACAAACAAGCAAATAAAACTCCTTTTGGGTATGAAAAAACATCCCAGAAGCTCACAATTTTTTTTAAAGGTTTTGTACAATTTTGTTCTCGGGCCGACATGGGTTTCACAAATTAGGCTTTAATTGAATTAGACTGAAACGAGCAAGTCAGTCTTGCGTCAAAACAAACACTGTTTTATCGCAGCGTGGGAAATGAAAACAGCCTCTTTACAGCCACAAACAAAAAGAAAACTTTTACATAGAAGCTTAAAGAATCTTATCGCCTGACCAGGTAAGAAGGAAATCTTTGCTTTGGTAACGTTTTTAGGCAAATTGTTTGCGGCCGGTAAACAGATCGATAGATGTTCCGTGACAACACGGGCTTTTGCCAAATTTGCATACTGATCGAAAGTGATATATTTATTGCTGTGAGCGTTGAAAATACCGAGAAATCGGCTAAAACGGTTGAAACGGCGAAAGAAACATATTTGCCATTTACAGTCTGACTTCTAGCAGTATTTTAACGCATCTCCAAACATTTACGGTTCTGAAATTGGTTTATCGGTCGCACAAGCGTTTTGTTTATTTTGGATCAAAATGGCGAACATTTGGGGATTTCGCGGAGCTCTGTACGGCGCGCAGTAAAGAGTGCCCACAAATTTTATTTCATACATTTCTATAATGGTGTTAGTACTTTTGAGTTACAATAGACACGATTCTAGATCAGGTCCCACATTCGAGAAAATGGCTTTCAACTACAGGCATGTCGCGTTTTCAACATTTCGGAGTTTGTTGGGAGTCAATTTAAAAAAATCATAACTTAACGAAACTTAAATAGATCTCAATTATTAAACCTGTACACTATCGAGGGAAGATGAAACTTCAATATGTAAAAAAATCAGCTCGTTAAATTGAGTAATAAAGTTTTGGTAGCGACCGTCATTTATGGCAAATTTACGGAGTCTCCAATGGCGAATTGCGTGGTTTTGAGGTGACTTTGAAAATCGCCTCGCAAAAAATATAAAATATCTAATTGATCCAAATAAATGTGATATTTGTTATTGGGATATAATTGTCGACTTTCACTGAAAAAATCAGGGAAATCGGCGAAGGTCCGAAAAAAGCCTTGTCCGTTCTTACACGGACGCTCTCTTAACTTCCACAGATAAGCTGCTTCTCCATATTTGTTCCCTGTGAGGGGTGTACAAGATTTTGGAGTCACAACTCAAACGGCATATAGTTTTGGTTATTGAAAACAGTGCCAATATTTAACGATCATATCGATTTCTTGAAATTGGCGTTATTATAGGAGCTATGACGTCATACGTACGTGTATTTATACATTTTGTACTGTAGGTTTTCTTTTCTTTGTAATAACAATAATTGCTTACGTCAGATTATAAAGAAGGCTGAATTATGTCCAATTTACCAAAAAAGCGGAACTCCACCTCCTTTCATTCGAGCTTTAGGGATTTTTCTTTCTAACGTGCGGTTGAAGACTGACACTAGCTACGCACGCGCAAAGACGATTTTTAAAATTCAGATGTTCATCCTCATACATTTCCCCAATCTAGCGGCACAAAACGCTGCAAAACAGCGTATGACAAAATACCATGCACAAAAATCCCTTAGCAACTACGAAAGATCTGTAGTTAAGAGTCTCCCCCTTAGAGCAAGGGGTTTTACGTCTAAGGGTTCCTCCAGGTGCGAGATTATCCCAACAAATATTCCGGAAGGTTCTTATTTATGTAGGCTTAAAGTTCATATTTCAGTTGACTGAGAGAAGTTTTGTTAAATTTGACAGAAAATATGGCTTTTCCTTGGCGTAAAAACCTGGGAAACTTACGAATGAGTTTAGACAAATAAGACAAAACATTTTAACAATCGCGTACTGAAAAACAATAGCTTACAAAACAAAGAACCTTGCCAGGTTTTTACACGAGGTGAACCCGAAAATACGATCTTAAAATTGGGTAGTATTGACGAGGTAGTGGCATTCACGTGCGGTATAAATTCCAATTATGTTAGCCTGCAAAACGAAAAAAGAAAAACATAAAGAGATAAACAAAAAAAGTAAGGCAGAATGAATAAGAAAGTGAAATAATCAGTTACCAAACACAGTTTAGAAGACACTTTTGACTTTTCTTTCGCAAATTTTCGTTTAATTTTGTTATTTAACCACACCAGGCTGTTTGAGAGGTCAAACGACCACTAAAATAGTTTGGGACCTAAAGGATGGTAGTTAGACGCTTTAAAGAGGTTTCAAATAAGAAAATGACCAAGCTTTTGTTTGGGCCAGACATAATCGATCGCAATAACGCGGTAGTGGTAATAAAAGGGTGGTCGCAATCGCGCGTGCAAGGCGTGTTTCCACTCTATCTCTAGGTCCCATGCTATACTATAAAGCACGTGAAAACCTGTACTTATACGTGTGCGGTACTTCTACATCCACATCTATATCTAGCTACCTGTTGCAAAGTGCGCAAGTGCGATAAGAAAATAAATATAAAGTGCAATAAAATACAGTACAGGGGTGTATGCAGTGCTAACCAACAAAAGACAAAATAAAGTTTAAGAAAGTAGGTGGGCATTCACTACCGACTTGAAGCACTCTGTCGATTTCAATGTCAGGTTATAAAATTATCGGCCAAAAACCTGTATTTGTGTTCTTTGCATAACAGTTGGATGGGGTCGAAGGTGGGAGTGGCGGGTTCGTAGAAATATCTAGACTTTGTAGTGCTGTCAATAGGCTGGGATGGTTACTGCTGGTTGATGGGATACTGCCGCTCTCGTCATATCAGTCCATGTGCCATACTACCTGACGAAGTTTTTGTTTATGTTTTTACATCAAATTTTCCTGGAGAACAGCCAAGGCCAAGTAAGTCTAATAATTACCGTAGTTATTCTCTTAAATAAAGCTATTTTAAGGGTTTGATGTGCCATACAACCTGCACCATAGAAGAAGATAGCCTGTTTTGCCCAAAATAGTTGGATTAGAATCACTCGACTGTGTCTTCAATCAGTATAGAAACAATGATAAAGTCGTTTTCTTTTAAAGTAGTGCCTTGTTAGATGATTTTGCATTATTTCGTAGCATCATTATCAAACTAGTAAATGGAATTAACATTGGAAGCTGATTTTTCCTATTAAGACGGGCCTGTTGGGCACCGTCTTCAGTATAGTTTACCAAAGGTTCCAAGGTCACTGGATGATTGATTGGTTGCTTAATTATATTCTATGGGGATGGAGGGACGGAAGAGGGCTGATGTTCGGCTGTTGGTTTTCTTAAGGAAAGAGGTAGGTTATTGCAACGCCTCGATGACGCTTATATTTGGAGGTTTTAAGGGACCCTTTGAAATATGGTGGCCCGACCGATTGTTTTACGCGACAATTTTCAAGAAGGTTTTGGACATTGTACGGAACAACATATGCCATTTAAAAGGTGAAAACAAATCAAAAATTCCCGGAGTAAATTACACGCATGATAAAAATTTGTTTGATTATGAAAAATCTGTCATAAAGGTCGGCCTTTTGATTCAATTCAAGCCACAGGTAGCCAAAGCTTTAGTTATGACTGAAAATCAACATTCTGCGAAATTAACAGTGCTTCTTTGTCTATATCTTACTTACTTGCTCTTTGGGGCAAAGGTTCGCTCTCCGAGCGAGAATGTGCCTCTTCTTTATCCTCCCAGTGAGTATTATAGTTATGAAAGGTGATACACAATTCAGCCGCACCAAGCATACCTCTGTTTATTAAATGAGCTATATTTCTTATTATACGCTATTTCCACTCAAAATTTCCTCAAAAGGGAATAAATCCACAGTGAAGAAACAATCATACACCGGAAAAGTTGCATCTTTCCCAACGTTTTTTATCGCCGACCTCCGTGCACAAATATATGCAAATATGCTAATTTTATCCCGCTATTCTCGTCTCATTGGACAATTCGCACAATAACGCGAACATGACAAAATCTACTGTGTCGGGGTGCGACGTTTCATGCTTGAAGCGTGGCTATCTGCGCTTGCTTACCGTGCACCCCTCCCTGACACAGTAGAGTTTGTCTTGTCCGATTTATTTAGCATATTTGCATTTATTAAAAACTGGGCTAGGTATATTGGATTCCTAGCATTTTGATATTGGTTGAAACGGAGCTAGGCTATCAGCTCATATACCTGCTGTGTCCAAATATGCAGGGTCAATGAACACTCAACAACAAAATGAACAAACTGAGCTGAAAGTTCTTTTCCTCGCAAGCAACCCGGCGAAAAAAATGGACGAGAAAAATCACTTGGCAGCGAATTTAAATTAAGCAGAAATTCCAACAGCATCACCAACAGCATCATCAACAGCGTCGTCTAACACAAGTCAAAATTGTTTGAAGAAACTGTGCAGAAATAGAAATTTAGGATTAAGTGTTGTGTTTACAACTAATTTCTTTCATCGATCGCCACGTCGATCAAAATTGAACAAACGATAGGTTTTATCAGGAAGGCTTTCCACTTCAAAATATCAAGACTAGACATAAAATAAACACAGTGAAATGGGGCAGGGGCATTTAATAAAACCATCACACATTCATGGCGAGTCGGTGCGAAATTATGAAGCAGTCTAAACAAGTACTAAACAAACTACAGCTGCAAACTAGAAAGAAGGAAGGAAGGGCGAGATTTTTTTTTCGGCTTTAACAAGCAAAATTGACACTGGTTTACCTGTACTCGTTGTAGCTCTGTGTTCCAACAGGTCCAAATGCTTAGATAGAAATCGGATGTCATGTAAACGGAGTTGAATCGCTTTTCCAGTTGTTTGAATGTTGTTGTTACCATTCCGACCGCAACCTCTAAACCGAGAACAACGGCATTTGGTGCTTTTCGTTTAACAAACTATGATGGTGAATTCCAATGCTCCTCGCTACAGTAATCTTGCTTCTAAGCTGCATAGAAATTACCTCTTCAAGTTCAAATTAGTTCTGTCTTCAGTTCGATCAAACGTGCACATGATGGCTCCGTTGTGCGAACAGATTACAACCTTGTTCCACAGGCTTACCATCCTCTGTTTGTGTGGTGGGCTGTGCGTTTGTAATGGCTGTGTTGGTTTATCAAATTAGCAATACTAAAACCGAAATTTAGGAGTTTGAAAACTGAGGAAAATGAAATAAAAACTCATAAAATTGCTGCCATGGTGTTTTGATTTGTGTTTCTGTGTTTATTTTGGTGATTTAAGGCTCGTGAAAGCGATGTTTTCAAAATAACGGTCGGACTCGCTCAAAAGTAGAGAAAGAGAACAAGGCATGCAACTGGGCGACCCGCAAATTACACTACCCAGTCGAACATTTCGCCAAAAAAATCATATTTGCTGTATTCACTCACACACAAAAATCTTGGCCCTCAAAAGAATAGTCTTCGAAGAAAAATTAGGCCAAATTTGAGTTAGATTCGATCGCAGATAGCCCTTTAAATTCGAGCCCAAACTTTTGAATACGACCGTCAATTTGCTTTCTCCCTATGATCTGCAAGAAATCCGAACTCACAGGAATTCGAAGAATGCATTTTTCCGTTAAAATTTGAATTCGCGTACGACAAACTGCCGCGCCTGGCCTCCATACGCGAAACGTTTGGTCCGTGACAAAATCTTCTCTGTAGTCACCCGAGTGGGGAGTTTGACCGACAAAGCGGGAACCCAGTTGAAAGACACGCGATTTTTTAAATTTCCCCTACGCGTAGACTGAGGGTCGCTGGACGCAAATATTCAAAACAAAACAAAATGGAAGAAGTGGACTCAGGCCAGCCTAAGGCCAAGAAGAAAAAGACCGAAAAGGGAAATGAAAAACGGTGGTGGTATGTTGAATTGTTTTTTTCTTTTTTATCTTGTGTGTGTGAGTGCCTTTTACCATTGCCAAACAACAGCAGCTATCAAGATCATGCGAATCGTTTCGTTACGTTTAACTGGTTTGCATTTTTCCATTTTCATGACAGGTTAACACAGAATTATGAGTTAAAATCCGGATAGAAAATTTCCTTGGGTGAAAGCGAAGGATTTTCGTTTCACTTTGAAAGGAAAAGAAGTTTGCACCATAGTAACAGAAGTGTTTGGTTCACTGCTGAAAAAGTAGGGGATCCATAACTCAATCTTTTGGCTTTTGTCTGTGGCTAGGTTTAGGAAATAATACTGAAAGTAATCGATGGCATGGTAATGAACTGCTGAGTAGTTTATTCCGTTCAATATAGTAGAAGCTCGAAAATGTATTTTCATCTCACAGAATTCTTTACCCTGCAAAATAAGTCTTCTTCCCCCAGAAATGTAAGAATTTTAAGAACTTGAATATTTCTGGTACCACCGCCGTTTTTCATTTCCCTTTTCGGTCTTTTTCTTCTTGGCCTTAGGCTGGCCTGAGTCCGCGTCTTCCATTTTGTTTTGTTTTGAATTTTTGCGCCCAGCGACCCCCAGTCTACGCGCCGGGGAAATTTAAAAAATCGCGTCTTTCAACTGGGTTCCCGCTTTGTCGGTAAACTCGCCACTCGGGTGACCACAGAGAAGATTTTGTCACGGTCCAAACGTTTCGCGTAGGGAGGCCAGGGGTGGCAGTTTGTCGTACGCGAATTCAAATTTTAACGGAAAATGCATTCTTCGAATTCCTTTGAGTTCGGATTTCTTGCAGATCATAGGGAGAAAGCAAATTGACGGTCGTATTCAAAAGTTTGGGCTCGAATTTAAAGGTCTATCCGCGATCGAATCCAACTCAAATTTGGCCTAATTTTTCTTCGAAGACTATTCTTTTGAGGGCCATGATTTTTTTGTGTGAGTGAAGTACGGCAAATATGATTTTTTTGGCGAAATGTTCGACTGGGTAGTGTAATTTGCGGGTCGCCCAGTTGCATGCCTTGTTCTCTTTCTCTACTTTTGAGCGAGTCCGACCGTTATTTTGAAAACATCGCTTTCGCGAGCCTTAAATCACCAAAATAAACACAGAAACACAAATCAAAACTCCATGGCAGCAATTTTATGAGTTTTTATTTCATTTTCCTCAGTTTTTAAACTCCTAAATTTTGGTTTTCGTTTTGCTAATTTGATAAACCGACACAGCCATTACAAACGCACAGCCCACCACACAAACAGAGGAGAGTAAGCCTGTGCTTGTTCCGTTTCAACTCCAGCAGCTAATATGGTGAAATCGTACAGCTTCAATCCGCTTTGAACAATGATTAAAACAGTGTTTCAGGAAAAATCAAACATGAACCATATTTCAGAGCCAATAATTAGAGGATTTGTTCCAAACCTTGTGCCACTTTGTTCACTTTCGAGCAGTTTTCATTGATTCATTCAGCTAGCTTTGCGAGTGAAACACCGCAACACTTCGCAAGGTTTTGGCGCCTTTTTCGTTCAGTCAGGTGATCGATTCTTGTTCCCTTTTTATCTCTTTTCTCATTTTCCCGTTCTTTCTTGATTTTTTTGTTTTAAATAGTGGTGTTAAGTTTTTAATAAAACAATTATTTTACTCGGGCTTGCTGGATATCAAATGATAGATAACCAACAAAGTGGCACAAGGTTTGGAACAAATCCTCTAATTATTGGCTCTGAAATATGGTTCATGTTTGATTTTTCCTGAAACATTGTTTTAATCATCGTTCAAAGCGGATTGAAGCTGTACAATTTCACCAATTTCACCAATTTCACCTGCTGGAGTTGAAACGGAACAAGCACAGGTTTACCATCCTCTGTTTTTGTGGTGGGCTGTGCGTTTGTAATGGCTGTGTCGGTTTATCAAATTAGCAATTAGCATTAAATAACCAACGAGGCGCGTAGCGCCGAGTTGCTTATAATCATTTGATATCCAGCGCTCCCTCGTAGAATAATTGTTAAATATTTGTGCGCAGAGGTCGGCGGTCGAATACTGACATTATTTTGATTTCTTGTGGGAGAAGCTGCATGAAAATATTGCCGTTTTATGTTGACAAACGTTGGGAAAGATGAAACTTTTGCGGGGTATAGTTGTTTCTTCACATGGATTTATTCTGGTTTGAGGAAATTGTGAGTGGAAATGGTGAATATCAAGAAATAAAGCCCATTAAATAAACAAAGGTACGCTTGGTGCGGGTGAATTGTGTATAACCTTTCATAATTATAATACTCATTGGTAGGATAAATTACAAAGACACTTATTCTCGCTCGGAGAACGAACCTTTGCCCTAGAATCTACACTGGGTTAATTTTGTCGAAACAAAACATTTAGTGGTGAAAATTAAACAAGCTTTATAGACTTCCACCAAAATATTATATAAAAGATTCATCCAAGAGAAACCTTTAACCCCAGGCGTTTAGTTGGGGAATCACCTTTCGACAAGTAGTCATGCAAATGTACAGGTAACCGTGAGGGCTGCAGAAGAATTCAGAGGTTATTTCTAGCAACTACGGTTTGGTTTGACGTTTTTGCGGGTTTTCATTTTTGCTATATGTATTTTTTGCTACTTCGGAAACAGAAAAATGTTAGAATTCATGTTGCTCTTGGACCTAATGCCCACAAATTAACTCCAGCTTGTAAGGGCCTGTCTTTGATAGACCACAGGTTTTCTTGTTTATATTCAGCTTCCATTGTTTATTTTTAGTCTTGATGATAATGTTATGAGAAACACCTAAACGCCGACTCACGTTTATTTTGATATTTCTTTTGAAATCCCTCCAAAAAAAGCAAATCTATGCATTTCTTGGTCTAATAATCAAGCCACTAAATCATTGTTAGCACACATGATATTGGAGAAATAATGCTGTTTTGCAGACCATCTGCGGGTCTTAATGAAGAGCTAGGATACGAGATGGAGTTGTCGAATATTGAAGTGGATGAATGGGAAATCTCGCCTGAACGTATATCACTTCTAGAGGTCATTGGCTCAGGGGCATTTGGAGCAGTTTGGAGAGCAACTTTAACTGAAGCAGAGGGAAACCCAGGAAAACAGATAGTTGCCGCAAAATGCTTTGCACGTGAGAATCCTTTTCTGCAATTTACTTAAAGCTAACTACTTGCAGCGTCAAATTTATTAATGGAGAAATTACAAACGTCATTTAGAAAATGGCCTTTATTTTAAAATAAAAACCAATGACAACATGCAGAGGATGGTAAGCCTGTGGTTTGTTCGATTAAATTCCTCTTCAGATTCCTCTCAATGTTTTTTCTCAAAATATCACAAGAACAATTTTCATGAAAAACTGAGGAATGAAAGCTGCTTTACTTCATCTATAGATGTCTAGACTTAAGGTTATTGCCCTTAGAGACCTTAAAATTCTTCTAAAATAGAACGTAGCTATCATGAGAACCTTAATGTTTCTATCTTCTAATGACGATATCTGCACCTTACTCACGTTAGCGTTCGCATTAAAGAACTATTCAACCCCCGGGGGTACTCCCTATGCAGTGCTCTTAAGTAGGTATGTAAAAGGGATACCATTTTTCAATGGAGGGTATACGAAAGGGGTACCTTTTCTGTCAAAAATGGTATATAAAAGGGTAAGGGGTTGGACCTCGGGGCGGAGCCTCCTCGTACAAAAATTTGTTGAGTGCCTCCCCCCCCGGGTATTCAACCGGCTGGGCAATATTCTGAGTAAAAGTTTTAATTTGAAAAAGGATTTTCACCTAGAGAAAAAAGCTAACAAACAAACGAACCTAGATGTTAATGTAACAACCGTTTCGACTCACACAACGCAAATTTGCAACTGAAGCGAGCACGTTATTTGGCGGGGTTGCAAACAGTTAATCAAAATATCATTGTTGCGGCGGAGGTTTGCGAAGATGCACGCAATGGAATATCCGGTTTGACTGTAATGCTGGCGATACTGATAGGTGTAAACTACCCTCCGTTTCCAGCGGTAGCTTTCTTTGCAGAGTAAGACAATATTGTAATTCTTGTAATTTTGATTCGTGACACAGCGTTATTGACTGTTGGCCAACGGATATGTTTTCAAGGTGCTTTGAAATCGAAATAACCGTTTTTTAGCAAAGTGACAAAATTAACTTTCTCTACGAGTTTGCACCTAAGGGTGGTTTCCATTCACAGCGGAGCCCGCGCGCTAGCGCGCCAGCGGAGCACTGTCGGAGACTTCATGTTACGTGACAGTACAGTGACAGATGTTTAAATTAGGTCTAGACTTCATGAGACAATGAACACTTTAGCTAGAAGAACTGATTGACTTTTTTCTGATTATCGCCTAGCAACAGCCAATGATATCTAATGTACTAGTATAAAATCAAGCGTCCTTTTCCATGTTTTTAGAGTAGCTCTTGCACAACTGTTGTAACGAGTGAATACAAAGTGAGCCAAGTGATTAAATACAAACGACCCTACTGTTTGTCTTAGTGTAGTTCGTTGACTTGAAAACCCTAGTGAACGGGGCAAAGTTTGCAACAAGTGGCACCTCCGACAACGGCACTGTAGAAGGATAAGGACAACTGTTGTAAGTATAATTTAGGCCTGATTTTCTGTCCGTGCGAAGATGGAAGCGACCGAAGCAAATCTGGAGATCAAGGTCACACAGCTGAAAATGAGCATTGGGAAAACGAACACCACCGTAGAAGCAGGGAAGCCAGAAGCGATCGAAAGACATCTTTCCACCTTACGGTCCCTTACCACGGAAATCAATCGAATGCGGCTAGAAGTGGAAGCGACAAAACTAGGAGCGAAGGAAGAGATTGCCAACATCGAGGCGTGGAATAGCGGGATCGACGCACAACTGGAAAAGGCAGATTGCGAAGTGGATAAAATGCGCACATGGATCGATGACCGCAAAAGAGAAGCAGAAGCAGTTGTCAAACAAGAAGAACTTAAATTCCAGAAAGCGAAGATAGAGATGCAGGCAGAAATCCAAGCTGCGCCACACCCCCAACAAGCGACGACGACGCCAAGCGACATACAAGCCAAGCTGCCTAAACTGATGATTACGAAGTTCGACGGTACCCCTACATGGACTGGCCGCGATTTAGGGGGTAGTTTACTGAAGCAATCGATAAAACGAGCGTTCAACCGATCACGAAATTTTCCTACCTTCGAGAACTACTGCATTTCAAAGTAAAAAGAACAATAGAGGCATTGCCCTTCACGGCAGAGGGATACAATCGGGCGAAGAGCATCCTAAACGAGAGGTTCGGAAAGGAGTCAGAAATCGTCAAAGCCTACATCAAAGAGATTCTGGATCTCCCCTCAATTTCAAGCGCAAACCCGAGGAAAATTGGTGAATTTAGCGAAAAGCTTACGTACTGCGTGCAAGCTCTGCAGACACTAAACAAACTGGAACAAGTCAATGGGGCGGTGTCCATGACGTTAGACAAATTGCCAGCGATCCGCGGAGATCTCGTCCGGACCGACCCAGACTGGGAAAGCTGGGATTTTGCGAAACTTTCAGAAGCAGTTCGATTGTGGACCAGGAGGAATCCGGTGGATACAAACCAACGCGAACGTGAGCAAGAACAGCAATCAGCAAACCGGAACGTACGTCAGCAAGCAAGAATTTACCACACGCGTCGTGGCGCCGATTCAAAACCACGTGGTTGGCCTTGCGTTTACTGCGGCGAAGATCACAAAGCCGTGGAATGTACAAACGTGACACATGTCTCTGATCGCAGACAAATTCTCCTCAACAAACGTCTGTGTTTCAACTGCACCACCGGAAACCATCGCGTGATCTTTTGTCCCAGCAAATCCGCCTGTCAACAATGCCACAAGCGTCATCACACGTCCGTTTGTGATACACCCAGACAAGAAACTAATCCGCCAACACCTACGAGAAGGGTCAAACCAAGTCGGAGAAGGTTTGTTTCTTGTCATCGTGATAGAAGTCAATGGCATTAAATGTTGAGCACTCATCGATTCAGGAGCCGGGACCTCATACGTATCAGCGAAAGTGATCGAATTACTTCGCCTGAAACCTGCTGATGTTCAAACAAAAACAATCGATATGCTTATGTCTTCAAAAGTTGCCAGACTAGAAGTCTACGATCTTGAATTGCAATCGGTCAACCATCAATTTTCGCTGTCAGTCAAAGCGACAAAAGTAAACAAGACGGAACTGTTGTCCATTGACAACCCTAATTATTGCGCGCTAATTGAAAAGTACTCACATTTGAAAGGTGTACATTTCAACGATGATGACACGAAAGCGTTTTTCGGTCCACGTGGTGCTTGGCAGCGGGGAGTACGCCAGAATCAAAACTGAAACGAAACCGAAAATCGGGCAAGGAAATGACCCCATAGCGGAACTCACCAAGTTTGGATGGTTCCTAATGTCCCCTGGAAAAGAGTTCGACAAAAACATCATGCTGCTTACCCAGACAAGTCAAAGCGACTATGAAGAATTGTGCAAACTAGACGTCTTGGGATTGCGTGACATGGCAGATCATGACCAGTCAATGGTGTACGAAGAATTTAAAGAGCAATTAACGCGTTCGCAAGAAGGCTGGTACGAGACCACTTTGCCGTGGAAGGCCAATCACTCACCACTGCCCTCAAACAAGGAAGGCAGCCTCAAGCGACTTAAGAACCTAACCAGAAAACTCCAACGTGAAGATCTTACTGTCGAATACGACGGCATTATTCAGGAGCAGCTGACTGAAGGAGTTATCGAAAAGGCACCCCCTGTTTCCCAGCCAGGGGAAGAGTTCTACATCCCTCACAAGTGCGTAATTCGCAAGTCCGCTGAAACCACCAAGATGAGAATTGCCTATGACGCCTCTGCCCGAGCGACGCCCGAGTCCCCGTCCCTGAACGACTGTTTGTACTCAGGACCGCCACTTCAGAACAAGCTATGGGACGTGCTCGTCCAACAGAGAGCCTACCCAGTAGTCTTAGCGAGAGATATACAAAAAGCTTTCCTACAGATTCGAATCCATGAGAGTGAACGAGATGCACTCCGATTTCATTGGCAGACCGACTGTACCTCTGAAGTGGAGACTTACAGGTTTACACGTGTGCTCTTTGGGCTTGCCCCTTCGCCCTTTCTGCTTGGCGGTGTGCTTGAATACCATTTGGATAGCTGGGCTCAGAGATACCCAGAAGATGCTGAACGGTTGCGCCGAAGTTTCTACGTAGACGACTTGTTAACAGGCGGTCAAGACGTGCAGCAAACTAAAGCGCGAAAAGAGGTAGCGCAAGCGATCATGAGTGACGCCACATTCAAGCTACACAAGTGGCACTCCAACTGTCCAGAGCTTGAAGAAGATGGCCACCAACAAGAAACAGAAGTGCAAAGTACCCAGCTTAAAACGCGTGAAAAGAGCGCCAATTCTCCCGCAGAAACCGAAGAACAGTCATACGCCAAGCAACAGTTGCAAGTCAAGCCAAGTGAATCGAAACTATCAGGAGTCAAGTGGAACAAGTCTGAAGACACTATCGCTGTACAGTTCCCTGTCGCAAACACAAGTGGCGTAACATCAAAACGCGAAGTACTGGCCAAACTAGCGAAAGTGCATGACCCTCTCGGTCTGGCTTGCCCTGTCACATTGCAACGTAAACAAATCTACCGGGAAGTGTGCGACTGCAAAGCAGCATGGGACGTACCTATCCAAGAGAATCTCAGAGAACGATGGCTAAAGTGGGAACAGTCACTCCCAGACGAAATAACCGTACGAAGACCCATTGCACCATATCAGCAACCAGTTCTCTCGTTTGAGCTACATGTCTTCGGAGATGCATCGACCCATGGAGTCGGAGCAGCGGTGTACTCGGTCGTACGCCAAGAAGACGGAGTCACACAAACCCTTGTCGCAGCGAAAGCAAGATTGGCTAAAAGAGACCTAACCGTCCCAAGGTTGGAGTTAGTCAGCGCCCACATGGCTACCAATTCAATTGTCAATGTAAGCAACGCACTAAAAGACTTACCTGAGCCCACGGTCTACGGTTGGTTGGACAGCACCGTCGCCCTCCACTGGATTCTGGGAAATGGCTTGTACCGACAGTTCGTCACCAACCGCGTGACGAAGATAAAACAACAGCCGCAGAGTCAGTGGAGACACGTACCCACTACCGACAACCGAGCAGACCTAGCGAGCCGAGGAGGCCAGGTTGCTAATGCAGAGCTCTGGTGGAATGGCCCAACATGGCTGCGTGAACCTGAGAATGCGTCAGAGAACCCAGTCACAGTAAAAACTCGAGCTTCCGAAGAAGAGGCGAAAGTAATCCGAGAAGTGCTTAACCTAGCAAACGAACAACCCAAACAAGAACGAAACGTATTTGACGAACTCCTCGAGCGTCATGATCTCCGTCGAACTCTACGCATCCAAGCTTGGGTGCGACGTTTCACGACTCACAGAGCGCGCAAGGGACCACTAACTAGCGAAGACGTACGAGAGTCGAAGAATTGGTGGATAAGAAGGGTCCAGTACCAAGACGCGCAAAAGCCTCACTTTGAACAGACCAAGCGTGAACTCAACCTCGTTCCAAATGCTGACAGAGTGTTCGAATGTCATGGCAGAGTTCAATGACAGTACCCAGTCTACTTACCAGCTGATAGCCTATTTACCAGAAAGCTTGTACAGCGGATTCACGCCGAGACCTTACATGGAGGTGTGTCCCTCACCATGGCAGCGATCCGTGAAGAATACTGGATCCCAACTCTGAGACAGCTAGTGAAGTCGGTGCGATCTGCGTGTTGGGGCTGTAAACATTTCAGGGCTTTACCTTTAACAGTACCACCCCCTGGACCGCTACCCACAGACCGTACCCATGGCAGGGCTGCCTTTGAAGTCATCGGAACCGACTTTGCGGGACCAATCTACTACAGATTGAGCCAGAAACGAGAAGGGAAAGCATACCTGGTGATATTCTCTTGCAGTCTGTCGAGAGCAATACACCTAGAGCTGGTTCCCAACCTGGAAACTAGTACGTTCCTGCCGTGTCTCAAACGCCTCATCGCCAGACAAGGACGCCCGGCTGTCATTTACTCTGATAATGGCAGCACGTTTGTCAAAGCTGCCAAGTGGTTGAAGCAAGTACGAAGCGACGAGCAGTTGCAAGGATACTTAGAGTCCCATGACATACAGTGGAAATTCAACCTCAGCCGCGTCCCTTGGTGGGGCGGCCAATTTGAACGCCTGATCGGAATTGTGAAGACAGCGATGTACAAGGTCATAGGGGGAGCTACACTGTCCTGGAGTGAATTGAATGAAGTAATCCTGGACGTAGAGACTCAGGTCAATAGTCGCCCACTCGGTTACGTTGAAGACGATGTTGAGCTGCCCGTCCTGACACCGGCTAGCTTTATGTTCCAGCGAACCAACCAGCTTCCTGAGGAGCAGGCCTGGAGAATTGAAGACCCGAATCTGCGCAGACGAGCTAAATATTTGCAGACCTGCAAAGACCACATGTGGAACCGATGGCAACGTGAGTACTTAACTGCCTTGAGAGAGCGCCACAACCTTGTACACAAAACGGCAAATTATCAAGTCAGAGTTGGCGACACCGTGCTTGTACGATCTGACAGCAAGAATGGAGGGAAGTGGCCACCAGCTATTGTCCAGCAGACCTACCCAGGGCGTGACGGCCACATCCGTGCAGTGCATCTGAGAACCAGTAAGGGAGTTATAGAGCGTCCTGTTCAGCACCTTTTCCCGCTGGAGTTGCAGTGTGAGCCCACAGTGCCAGCAGGAGCAGAACAGCGGTTGAACCATGACGAGCCAAATTTTAGACCGAGAAGAGCCGCTGCGGCTGTAGCAGCTGCCAGAATGAAGGAGATTGCTCATAATGAAGAAATTGAACAATTTTGAACTTGAAACGAGTGATTACTAGCGAAGATTCAATCTAGCCTTTGATTAATTTCGGAGTCGTAAAAATAGTTTGTTTCAGCCTCCTAAGTATTAAATGCACCCTTGTGTGGAATGCTGCATGGGGGAGTGTGTCGGAGACTTCATGTTACGTGACAGTACAGTGACAGATGTTAAATTAGGTCTAGACTTCATGAGACAATGAACACTTTAGCTAGAAGAATTGATTGACTTTTTTCTGATTATCGCCTAGCAACAGCCAATGATATCTAATGTACTAGTATAAAATCAAGCGTCCTTTTCAATGTGTTTAGAGTAGCTCTTGCACAACTGTTGTAACGAGTGAATACAAAGTGAGCCAAGTGATTAAATACAAACGACCCTACTGTTTGTCTTAGTGTAGTTCGTTGACCTGAAAACCCTAGTGAACGGGGCAAAGTTCACAACAGCACCATTGCTAAGGAAATTTGGTAATCTATCGATCCGAGAAATTTTGGTTGTGACATCAGCGTTCGTACGTCCGTCCGTCCGTCCGTCCGTAGAGACTCTGGGGGAGGGGGAGAGAAGTCGCAAGACAACCCGACGGGGGTTTGAGAATGCTATCTTTTCTTGGCGGGAAATCGCGCGTGCTTTTGGGCAAACGGCGTTTTTCTTGGCGGGAAAGCGCATGACCACCGTCACTTTTGAAAAAGAGGTTTTTTAAAAGCTTAGCTTGTTTACTGAACAAAACGATTCAGTTCGACAGAATTGAAGTTTAGAACTTGAGAAAAAATATCAAATAACTATAAATGGAAAGAAAGAGTTCAACAGAGTACTCAGTTGTCTTTTTAGGAAAGCAAAAAGTTCAAGTTACTTTTAAAAACTTCATCTTTGTTGTCGGTTCCGTGCTGCGAACGGGGTCGGCACAACGTTTGAGTTCGCAGTATTTCGCAGCGGTCCCGATCTCAAATATAGCAGAGCTGGCGCCTTCTGTTTTTTTCTGTCCACAGCCATGGTTTTTGCGGTGGTCCGAACACATTTTCCCAAGAAAAACACCCGTGTTTATTGTAATAAACACACTAACTTGCGTAACTCGCGTAGCATCGAATCGAGTCGAAATACATCGCTTGAATACGCAGCATTTGGCAATGGTTCGGACATCAAACATGGCAGAGCTAGTGCCTTCCGGTGTTTTCTGTCTACAACCCTGGTTTTTGCAGTGCACCGAACACATTTCCCTAAGAAAAACAACCGTGTTTATGTCAATCCAGCTGCGATCAGTAAACAACTGTTTAAGTACTAAAACTATTGCTTTTTTGTCAACTTAGCACAAGCGGTGACGTGTTTAGCATTTTCATTTTCATTCCGGCAGTTTTGGAGGCTCATCGGTTCCACCCTCGGGGGAAGCAGATTTTTTCCCCTTTTTTTTCTTTTGTTAACTACTTAAATAAACGAATAACTTCCAGCAATTAAAAAAAAAGTGGGGCTCCGCTTTCAGGCTTGGCTAAATCTATATATTATCGTTCGCTCACTCAAAGACTCGCTCATTCGCGGCAATATGAAACTACTAAAAAACTCAAGCTCTTTATAGGATGAAATAACTTAACATTTCTCAGAAATTTAATGTAAAATCGCCTTTAGGTATTTTTATTATGTAGTATTTTTTAGTTGTCACAGCTGTCTGAGTGTGTTCTACTCTATTGTATTCGGCAGCCACTTCTGGAGAGGAAGGAAGAAAAGCACTGATGAGGGAGATTGAGTTAGGAAAACGTCTTGGACAAAATCCTCAGCCTAACATTATAAAGTTTATTGGCTGCGTTACGACCCAAAGTAAACACAACTTCTTCTTCTTCTTCTTCTTCTTCTTCTTCTTCTTCTTCTTCTTCTTCTTCTTCTTCTTCCTCCTCCTCCTCCTCCTCCTCCTCCTCTTCTTCTTCTTCTTCTTCTTCTTCTTCTTCTTCTTCGTCTTCTTCTTCTTCTTTTTCTTCTTCTTCTTCTTCTTCTTCTTCTTCTTCTTCTTCTTCTTCTTCTTCTTCTTCGTCTTCTTCTTCTTCTTCTTCTTCTTCTTCTTTTTCTTCTTCTTCTTCTTCTTCTTCTTCTTCTTCTTCTTCTTCGTCTTCTTCTTCTTCATCATCATCATCATCATCTTCTTCTTCTTCTTCTTTTTCTTTTTTCTTCTTCTTCTTCTTCTTCTTCTTCTTCTTCTTCTTCTTCTTCTTCTTCTCCTCCTCCTCCTTCTCCTCCTCTTTCTTGTTCACCTTAGCTTTTCACCTGATAGTCAATCCTGTGGTTCTCTCTTCACATTTTGCTCAAGAAATGGTATGGATGGGGTGGGATAGTAAAGAGGATCGTGATTTCTCCAAGGGGAATTCATACTTTCGGAAGAAACTCACCTAAACTTTTTAACTTCATAAATTTTTACACGTGCAACAGTTCCTTGTCATTATCCTAACTAACTGATACTCAGTATACCTTTAAAGCCCCCTTTGTACAAAAAAAGGTTTCTCCAAGGTGCTTTCTTGGAGCTGAGCTGAAATTTGATTTCCCTTATGTCGACAAAATCAAGTTTTACTGACATGTCTTATCCATCTGTTTTTCTCAGAATTTTGTGATACTTGCATTTTTTTTTGACAATGAGGTGTGTCTTAACTCACAGTTCATCCAGTTTTGGTCATGGAATACTTGCCGTGTGGGGATTTGCTGGGCTATCTAAGAAAGAGCCGTGGAGTTGACGACAAATATCATCACGGAGAAGTTGCGGGTGTAGAGCTGAATACATATGACTTGGTCTCATTTGCAAAGCAGATTGCTACTGGAATGGTGTTCCTTGGATCCAGAGGGGTACGTGAGCAACTGTGAACAAAAATAAACAATTAATTGATCAAAGCGTAATACTGCATATGTCCTTGTTATCAAAATGTGACGTTAAGTTTGCTTGCTAATGCCAAGCATGCACAGCACGTCAATCAGATTGAGATTTAGATTGAGTCGGTAAGTGAATCACCACAGCCCTAAACACGTAGAAAATTTATTCAAATAAAGCAATATAATACATGTACAGAGAAAAAAAATACTAGCTATCGTCTAGGCGTAATCACTCAATGAAAAGAAATATCAGAAGTCAGTCAGGACGTCAAATACACTGACAGATATCAATCATTGATTGCTATATCAATGATTGATCAATAATTGTTGTATCAATCATTGATTGTTATTGCTCACAACAATGAACTGACGATTTTGCTGATACATACCAATTTTGCCGGATTGTTTTCCGTTGCCAAAAACAGTTAGCAACCAAACAATAGAGTTTTTACTCTGATGTAAATTCTGTCATCTTTCCTGTAATTTTACGGGTTTTAACGTCTAACTCAGGAAGATGTTTTGAATGGGAATCAAGCTTCTTCCACTTATCTGTGGACCTGTTCACAAACATGGGACTTCATAAGACTAGTGCCCAGTTCTTCCCAGAACTAGGCTCTCCAGCAGATTGTTCCATATGGGGGTACTTTATATTTCCCACTGTCGGGTTTGTGGGCTTGGATACAAATCCGGATAATTGAGTGATCTTTTTGAGCTTTATGGATATGTTTAGAGCCTTCAGAATTGCTGAGCTCAGTCGATTCTGAAGTCTCCAAAAATATCCACTAATTTCACCTGGTCGTCACCAAGACGGTCGACTAGTCAACATGGCGATCGTTAACATCGTGACATACGTGTTTATTAACTCCAAATTATTGAAAATAAGTAAATATGATAAATATCCCTTGGATCATAATTTCACTTTAAAAGCCATTTCAAAATGAATTACCTTTCATTTGTCCTTTTGTAGATTATTCATCGGGATTTGGCAGCAAGAAACATTCTTCTTGATGAAAACTTTGTTTGTAAAGTGTCTGATTTTGGTTTGGCATATCAAAATTTTAAATACGGTCATGGTAATGCCAAAAAAGTAAAGTTTTTAAAAATCTTTGTTTACGCTAGATCTTTTGCTGGTTAGTTGCGTCATTAATTGATGAAAAAAGTGTGCTGAAATACTTTATAGTACAACGCTAAATTTTGGCCTGCTCCCATCTGTCCGAATCGATCACGTGACACGATAGTGTCTCTCCTCAGCGGGCGCCCATCAGCGCATAGTGCCCATTTTTGGCAATTTTCGCTCAAAATTTAGCGTTGTACAATAAAAAAAAATAGTGTCCTTCTGTCTCAGCCCTTACTTAATTTTAATTTAATTTTAATTTTAATTTAATTTTATCCCATTTTCTTTGCACAAAGTAATATAAACAATATATATAGATTTACATAAATAAAAAGTACATATATAGGTTCCCTCGGAAATTTGATGTTCAAACTTCATATAAGTATTTGTTGTGAACATCAAATTTCCTCGGGCAACCTATCACACGATAGTGCCTTCGACAGAAGAACTCTATTGTTTAAATAGTGTACAGACAAAATTGATAAGTGATTGTGACCAACATGAACTGGACAAGATCGAAGATATTTTCTCAACGATACTTCTCACGTAGCTCTCGTCCTTAAAAGGTTGCAGCAAGTAGTTTATGTTTTATGAGCGGTATTTTTACTGTCGGAATCTTTTGAACTGTGAACACTCTGGTTAAACTTTGAAATAACTTAAGTTTGAACCTTAAGTCGATGGGTATAGCTAAGGAAATTTAACCTCTCAAAGTCATGTAAAAAATCATGTTTTTTTAGTGTCGGGGTAGTTCACCGTGTAATGAAATCAATAACACTCCATTTTTAATATATCTTTGAAATTTTGATTGCTTTTGCAGGGTTGTATCCCAATAAAATGGACGGCACCTGAGATACTCCTTGGAAACACCGCAGCCCTCTCGAGTCAAAGTGATGTGTATGTAAAAATATAAATGCCAGTTTTGGCTGCAGAAACTAGCACGTCTATGAAGAATGAATTAGCACAAGAGGGCTTGCCAGGTGTTTCAGGTTTAAAACTGAATTTTTCTGACAAAACTTCCCACAAGTAGTGCTCAGTTGGTCACTTTAGGAGCCCCCATTTCGTAATGAGCAGAGACAGGGAACGAATAATTAAAATCAATTGATTAGTTGAATGTCCATCATATGATAAATAATACACAAAAAGGTACTCCTGCCAAGTTTGAAACTAACAATTGAATAGAAACCGAATAAATGGATTCAAAAAAGTCGGAGAAGTTACCTAGTTTACGTGTCTATAGGGCGAGCACGCTTTTTAACATAGAGACGTTTGTATAGGATTTAAAATTGAAAACTTATACTATGGTCGCTCAAAAGCTGCTAATATTTGTCACCTTCTTCTTCATGTGACAGATTGGCTTGGATTAATTTTGCCGGCAGAATACCGCATGTTCGAGCAGAACTTGAGGCGGAATCAATCAATCAATCAATCAATCAATCAATCAATCAATCAATCAATCAATCAATCAATCAATCAATCAATCAATCAATCAATCAATCAATCAATCAATCAATCAATCAAGCAAACAAGCAAGCAAGCAATCAATCAAGCAATCAATCAAGCAATCAATCACTCTAATCATACTTTCAACATAACCAACGTAACGAACTCAGCAGGCACAACTCAAAATGAAGATTGGAATAGTTTTAAAGTAGTTTTTCACTGAGCAGAGTTGGAGCAGAATCTCGTTACCGAGAAGAATTTTGAGCAGAATAAGCAATTCTACGAGCGTTGCTGGAAGGCAGAGTATGCCAATTTTCGAGCAGAATTTACCCAAGCCTAGTGACAGACCATTTCTTTATGACTGAGTTTCGCGATAATTTTGATTCGGTGTCAAGCCCCTGCTCGTTATTGAAGTGGGAACAACATGCTGAAGTGTGCCACATCTGTGAACTGTCTCTAAGATTACATACATAAAGATTTCAAGTTAAAACCGCCATATTGTAGATTTTATAGTTTTTGAGGGGAACATACTTTAGGAATTGAATTGTGCCCTAGATAAGAATTCTTTCTTCTGTTTGCACCTCCAAACGACAGGTGGTCATATGGGATTGTCCTCTATGAGATCTTCACTATTGGTTTGTATTATTTTTACATGGTTGCTTTAAATTTAGAAAGTAGTTAGTGTATCTCCAATATACTTATGAAACTGAAAGCTAAACCTGACGCTGAGGCAAACAGATTGAGATGCCTTATATCTTATATTGTTCTATATAATACTGTAGTATTTATGGTTTGCATTTCTTCTTTTTGGGGAAACAACTCAGTAACCGGGGCAATGAACAATTGTTACAGGTACCTCGCGCAAACCTCTGGGTGGTACCCTGGCGATACTCATGCTTAGGGCTGCTTCATGCTACAGAATGCGGAGTTAAACGCCGAAAGCTTGCGATCAAAGTGCAACTTTACCTAAGAAATGTATCTGAAGAATTAACCAACTTATTTAACTATATGACAATCAACAGGAGGCATTCCGTATCCGGGCTGGTCAGAAGCCAAAACAATCGCAGAAATACAAAATGGCTACCATATGCCGAAACCTCCACACATCGACGATACCCTGTAAGTTCCTGTTGTTATGAGAAAACTGCCTAGTTCAGGCAGGGAGGGTGTTTGCGTGTGTGTGCCGAGTGTGGGGGGGGGGGGGGGAGGGAGGGTGATTATCAAAAGAAATTCTTCGGGAGTTATAATAGAACTGTAATAATTATGGAGTTGAAATTGGCTAATTTTTTAGGTATGGACTAATGAAGAGATGTTGGAACCTGAACCCAGATTTTCGGCCCCGTTTTGAAATTCTTCGGCAAAAAATGCAAGCCTACATTGAAAACGAGGTTTGTTATAATAACACAGTTTAAACAATTATGTTAACTTTTTTTTCTATTAGTGCTACAGTTACATCTTACCCAAGTTTTAGTTTGGTAAAACGTAAATAATTATAAAACGCAATGATTATCATGCCGGATACTAATATCTTACCAACCAAACGCTAGCGTCGTGCTCAGGAAAGTAGACTTGAGTTTGAGAGCTAATTCAAACTAAGCACAGTGCTGCAAAATCTGCACAAAACGAACGAGAGACAAATTCTCAGCACAGTTCGGAATAAGTCAAAAATTATAATATTGTCGGTACATTAAAATTAACCCTTCAAGCCCAGAAATATCTGATTTATCCTTACAACATCAAAACTTGATCAACATACAGGTCATGAGAATAAAGGAAATGATCACCCCAGCCAAAATGTTTTGATGTTTAAGCAAATTTTCCCAACTTAAAAAAAGTATATGGAGAATAGTGAGGAAAACATGCATGTTGATATAGGGTACTAAAAGGTTAACCCTTTAAGCCTTAACAGTGACGAAAATGAAATTTGTCTTTACCTTATCACTCCTTGTTCAAATATTCAAGGGATGAAAATAAAGGAAGTGATCACCAAGGATAAGATGTCTTGATATTTGGACAAATGCCTCTTACTAGTTCCATAAGAAATGTAAGAAGAATAGTAAGGAGAATATGCATTTTTATATCAGGGCTAAAGGGTTAAGCCAGATGGAACATGAAAAAACCAGCAGTGTCTTATCATTCTTGTCAACAGCATCGCCTGTGACTAACGATAGTGACGTGTTTCCCGGCGACTCCTTTCAAGGAGGCGAATTTTTGGTTTTTAATCACCATGTTCGTTACATGGAAACACAGAAACACAGTTTCCTCACGACTTAACGGAGCTAAGATTTCCCAATCTTTCTCTTTGTTACCACATTAGGAGCTCCGTTTCCAGAGAGCGATTTTCAATTGAGTTTTGAAAGTAATTTGCGTTTGCTTTGGCTCTCAGTGCATTACCACGCGTTGTGATTGGTTTAAAAATTTGGCGCCATTTTCTCAACCAATCAGAAGTAAAACCAAAACCGATTGTGACTTACTCGCACGCGTTTTCCGCGGTTGATGGTTACATGTATTTGCTTCGAGTTCTGATTGGTTCATTGTGTTGTTTCGTCTGCTGTGATTGGTCAGAGTTATTGCTTTGGTTTTGGTTTTACGAAACGCAATCGAAAACTGCTTTGTCACAAAACGCTATCGTGTAGAGGCCGTAGAGTACTATGAAACATATGAAACAAATATTGAATGCCAGTAGTTTCCCAGTAGTTCAGTTCGATCTCGTCGGAGATTCAGAATTTTACTTTCTAATCTCGTGATGGTCATAAACTGAGAGCACCTCAGCAATGGTGGTCATTATTTCTATTTCAGATGTACTTATGCCTGATGGACATGTCGCAGTACAATACAGTTAAATACTCAAAGGTCGAAGACATTGGAACAGCAGCTGATGAAACAGAGCAAGTGGGTGTGCCTGCAGACAAAAAGCCAGCGTCTGCTAGAAGAAAATGGGCGAGTCTTCGAAGTTAGAACAATTATATCACTTGCACTATCCTTGCAGGATCATTGTAGCTGATAATAATAATAATAATAATAATGATGATGATGATGATGATGATGATAATAAGAAAAATAAGAATTACACATTTATGTAGCGCTGCTTCTACTAAGTATCCAGCAGCACTTAACAATCTTGTAGCTAAAACATCCCAGGCTAAAAATTATAAAATTGTGGTTAAAATTCTAAAATAAGTTAATGAAGCTGATGAAGCTGATGATACAGAAGATCTTTTAAAAGGAAATAGACTAGTCTTTGAAGTTTGAGCAATTATTAAATCACTAGTGGGTCCAACAAAGTTGTTGCTAATTTCTTAAAATGCAGCTAAATACTCAGTTGAGGACATGAAGCGAAACAAAAGAACTAGCGGATGCAGAAAGCCGTCTGCTAAAAGAAACTAAACTACCAGTAGTCTTCAAAGTTAGAACAATTACTAAGGTGGCAATTAGAGCAGATCAGAACATGTCAGATGGGCCAGAGACGGCGAGCCACTATGAGCATTTTAGTGAATGAGCTAGGCAAAATACCATCCCACCAGAAGGACATGGTCAAGCGTTAGAACAATAATTTCAGGAAGTTCAGAACTGAATTAGAAAAAGTAGATCTAAAGACTTTTCATTACTGATTAATAAAACGGCATCATCTTAAATAAGCCTTAGCTGTCCTGTTCTCTCCTTGTTTCGTTTTTACCTTTTTTTTGATACTTGGAGTGTCCAAGTTTATGACAACAAAATTAGCCACAAGTCTCCCGATAGCTCAGTGGTTACAGCGTCCAATTAGTTACCTGGTTACAAGGCATTTAGGTTTCTTATGAACTTTATTTTCAACAACCCGGCTGTTAACGACAGCCTGTTGACTTCAGGGAGCCTTAAAAAAGAAACGCGCGCGAAAATAATGCTTGTCGCTGGTAGCCATACGTAATGACGACAAATAATAATGCTTGATGTCAGCGCGGGTTGCCGGATTTGCAGTCTTTAAATAAGCCGGCCTCAAATGATAGAGCCCGTCAGCGGTTGTAGGTGAAACAAGAAAAGCAGATTGAATTCTTGTCGGTTCTCATGAAAATTTCAGTTAAATTTCATACTCCATTGATGAAATCGCCCTAGAGTGACGAACGTTATGGAAGTTGCAGGTGAAACTCGGAAAGCGAAAGATAAACTCTGGTCGATTCTCATAAAATTTTGTGAGCGAGAGATCGAGTCGAGAAAAAGCCTATAAACTTACTGGACCGTTGAAAGTTTGCACACTGGTCAATTCTTGTGAAACTTTGGACAGGTTTAAACTAGAAAAGCTAGACAAGTTTAAATCGAAAGTGCATGACATTTTGAACTTGATCCATTCTCATGAAAATTTGCAATGAGCTGAGAGATGCATGGGATTAGAGCGTCAAGAAGACAAAATGTAATGTGTCAGATGTCGACGACAGCACGTGAGCGACGAGAGACAAACGAGAGCGCAGAGTTTGCACGCTTTCTGACTCTCGTTCCCGTTCATCCACCGTTCTTTGTATTATTATACACGTGCGAAAACAGTGCACCCCCTTTTTTCGACTGCTTGACAGCATAATGCATCAGTCAATTCCAGCTGCGCCCATCCCCCCCGGGCAACTGCGGGGCATTTGCGTGCCTTGTCAGTCTCGGGGGTGGAGCATTAGCAAATTTGGCACGGCCCGGGGGTCGGGCATTTGCCTACCCCCGGGCTTTTGACACACATGTGGTTTCCGACTCGCAATCCAAACATGAAGGATTTTATCGCAAAGGACCAGCTGTTCGTCGCAGATTGGATCGTCTGCCAAGGACTGGACAAACTTGTGGAGGTTTTCTCGATTTTATGCATTTCTTCATTGCTTATCAAGGCACAACTATCACTTAATATAGCGAGATCGGGAACGATCAACGTGAATCGACCTACGCATTCTTCTTAAGGATTTAAATAAAATTTTGTCGCGAAGATTCTTAAATTCTAAACATGTGTATAGGGATCGTCGTTTTATATTTTTGCATATTATTAAAATATTACAACAGATGACGTTACAACAGACTTTTATAATGTCAAGATTTTTGTTTACTAGCGAACTGTTTAAAACAAAACATTAAAGTAACAATCAGCTATCATGTAGTATTGTTGTCTGTGAAGTATTAAAACATCATCACTTGGCATTTATACTAACTTTATTAACATCCGATAGTGCCATTACGAACAATAGAAGACGGAGAGGTAGGCCTACAGAAATGAAAAATCACACATAAAAATGCTGAAAGTGGTATTATTGTGCAATGAATGAAAACTGCTGCAGTGTTGATTGGGGACGTACGATCCCGGGGGCGGGGCATTTGCCCTCTTCCTTCGTCCACACCGCTGGGCATTTGGCAGCTAAAGTGTCCCCACCCCGGGAATTTGCCATCCGAGAGAAAAAAATGCTAATGCCCGGGGGTTAGCCCGGGCGGGGCATGGGCGCAGCTGGAATTGACTGATGCATAAACCGCAACATCATTGTGGAACCAAACGTGGTCTGTAGGGCGTTGAACCGGTAAACCGGACTGACCGGAGGCCAAGGATTCATATCTTCCTTGCTGTTACTAGCTGGATGCGTCTTTGGTTGATCCAAACTTAACTCCTCTTAGCTTACTAAGTCGCCACCTGCGGGTTGGAATCACCCTGATGTTGTTTGATATTCGTTTTTTAGTATAATTTTAATTTTATATATTCACCGCGCTACCACAGGTAGCCAAAGCTTGAGTTATGACTGCAAATTAATAAAATTTTATGAAATAAACAGTGTTTCTTTGTTTGTATCTTACGTACTTGCTATCTAGGGCAAACATTCGCTCTCCGAGCGAGAATAACCGTCTTTCTGATTTTTGCTCCTAATTAGTATTATAATTATGAAAGGTGATACACAATTAACCGGCACCAAGCATTTAAATGATCTATATTTCTTGAAATGTGCCATTTCCACTCACAATTTCCTCAAATCTGAATGAATCCATAGTCGAAAAACAGCTATACTCCCGAAAAGTTCCATCTTTCCCAACGTTTGTCACCATAAACGGCAACATTTTGAGCTTCTTGTACCTGAAATCAAATGTTGGTATTCGACCGCCGACGTCTGCGCACAAATATATGCAAATATGCTAATTTCATCCCGCTGTTCTCGTCTCATTGGACAATTCCAAAATAACGCGAATATGGCAAAAGCTACTGTGTTGGGGTTCGACGTTTCATGTTTGGAGCGTGGCTATTTGTTCTTCCTCACCGTGCACGCCTCCCCGACACAGTAGATTTTGTGTTGTACGATTTATTTAGCATATTTGCATATATTTGTGCGCAGAGGTCGGCGGTCGAATACAACGACATTTCATTTCAGGTACAAGAAGCTCATAATATGGTGATAAATGTTGGGAAAGATGGAACTTTTCCGGCGTATAGTTGTTTTTCGACTATTGATTCATTCAGGTTTGAGGAAATTGTGAGTGGAAATGGCGCATTTCAAGAAATATAGATCATTTAAGGTTACTCCGGAACTTTGCGGATGCCCTCCCGTGTCCTCCGGGAAAAAATTCGTTTGCGCGCCATTTTAAAGGAAAGCAAGGCAAACTATATATCGTTGGAAAGCTTAACAAATGTAGATTTCGGAAAAAAATGTGAATTGCCAGTTTTTTTAATTCCACAAAAGAAAATTGCAAAAATGACCGCGAAAATGACCATGTGTCATTCATTCAAATGAATTAATAGGTTACCAAAGTTCGGCAGATTTCTTTAAAATTTAGCCTGAACATTCCTTAGATGTTGTGAAACAAACGTGTGTCGGGGATTTTTGAAATTTATAATATTCATCCGTGGCGATCTTCAATGCAATGCCCATCGCGCATTCTTTGCTGCTCGAACTTGAGAAATTAATTAAAAAATAACCAGTCAGAATATCGAAAATGCTGACACACTTTTGATGATTGATCCTTTGTGATAAACACTGTGCAGTTATTTTGCCAATGCACTTGGATTTGATACCCTATTAATTCAATTGAATGACACATAGTCATTTTCGTGGTTGTTTGCAATTATCTTTAGTGGAATTGAAGAAACTGGCAATTTATATTTTTTTTCCGAAATCTACATTTATTAAGCTTTCCAACGATATAGAGTTTGCCGTGCTTTTCTTCAAATTGACGCGCATACGGATTTTTTCCCCGAGGACACCCGCGAAGGTCTGGAGTAACCTTAAATGCTTCGTGCGGGTGAATTGTGTATCACCTTTCATAATTATAATACTAATTAGGGGCAAAAATAAGAAAGACGGTTTTCTCGCTCGGAGGGCGAATGTTTGCCCCAGATAGCGAGTACGTAAGATGTAAACAAAGAAACACTGTTTATTTCATAAAATTTTATTAATTTGCAGCCATAACTCAAGCTTTGGCTACCTGCGCGCTACAGGTGAATATAACATTTCAAGGCGCGGCTGCTAAGCTAAGTTACTTTTTCGTGTGTTGTTTGTCAAGTGTTTTTTTCACTTTTTGATGTCCATATCTCAAAATTATACTAAAACAATTATTCGCCTCAGGCTCAGTAAATATTGGCGAATATTTACCTCGCCTTCGACTCGGAAAATCTTCGCCAATATTTACTTCGCCTTCGGCGAATAATTATTAAGCACCGACCCTGAAATCTTACCGTATGTAAAATAAAATTGCTTTACTTCTTATTCTGAACTGATCGAAAAGGGTCTTGATCACTATTACAATACGTATGATGTGTTTTGTGGAGTAAGCTTTCGAAAAAACACTTGCGAATACTAGCACTTCACACCTTGTATTTGTTTCCCTAATACGACGTTTTGTCGTTGTTGTTTTTTTTTTGTTTTACAGCGTTCGAGATCACATGCTTTTAAAATTTGCGGATGAAATTAAGCGAGTGTTCGCAAAGCCGACTTCAATTCTCGGGCGCTCTTGTACTTGTTTGATCGGGATCGGACTTGACGTCTCTTACAGTGATTTGGCTTCCCTACAAATTTGTGTACAAGTGTACACAATTGTATCACGCGGTCCATTATCGTGGTTATCAGGGTGATTTGTATTTCGGCACTATTTGAAGAAGAAACACCAGTCATATTGCACGAAAGAGACCGCGAAAGTTGGCAAAGTTTATTTGAAGTAACACCACAAAACTTTGTCCGAAACAACACGGCCTACTCGGAAAATTGTAAATCTGAGTGGACTGCAAATTAGGTTACAGTTGAGAAAATTTTGCAAACTAGCTACCTTTGCATGTTCTGATTCCAATTAGCGCAAATCTAGTGTAATTCAAATTACAGTAATTATCCACAGCCTTTTGTGATTGAAAACTACGGCAGTATTAATAGTTCAGACGAAAAAAAAAACATTGCTTGCACTGAGCACCAAATAATAGTTGTTTGGCAGCGTGTTTGAACTGAGGTAAAGGCCAAACTCCTAAGAATTATTTTGAAAACTGAAGACCCCGCTTTCATTTGAATTATTGCATTTAAGTCGGAATCGGAGCTACTACACTTTCCACAAGAAATCGGAGTCTTGGTGGAAAAGGTATTTTAAGACAATTGGAAGAGAGGAAGGAAGGGATTAACTCGTTTTAGTGATTGTGCCTTGTATAATAAACAAAAATAACTACCAATGCGCAGGGGTTTTTGTTTGTTCATCCACGCGCTTTTTTCTTGATTTGAATAACAGGCGATAGCATCCGGCCCTCTTTTTATCTTGTTAACGCTTTCGTTAAGCAGCTTTCTGAACCTTGAAACAAAAACATCATTAGGTTTGATTTGCATGAGAATATATCTTTTATAGCTTTCTTTTACGGCCCATCGATAAAGCACATAAAGTCATTGCAAGTGCATTGTGTCGTCTGATTAGTTTACGAACTAGCTTGCTGGTGAAAATGCCGTACGTATAAAAGTGCAAACGCAGGAGTCAGTTTTCAAACCTTTTCGACAGCTAACTTTTGTTCTTTTTGCAATCCAGCCACATGGACGAAGCAACGAGAATGAATCTGGCTAACCAAGGTAACCCTGAACCGCTGTTACTAGCGAGAAAGGTTAACCGAAGACTTTCAGTTCAAAACAATCAACTGAATAGTAACTGGGCAAAAGTTAAAGATTCTTTGGACAGAATTCGAGGTTTTACAGAGGCCACCATGGAACGAGGAAAAAGCGAAATGCTAAAATACCACGAAAAACTTAAGGGAAACAGTGGAAACCTTGATATCTCTGAAATATCCACGGCAAATACGCCAAAAAGACGGGCAATGAGTTTTAGCGTAGCTCATGAAGAAGCCGTCAAACACACATGGTTGGAAAAAGCCGAGAAATCGCGGCAGCGACGCCTCTCTGTGTCGAGCGATACTTTAGCGCAAGCAGCTACAGTCAGCTCGGAGAAAAAGCGCGGTTTTCGAAGGCGAGCGAGCTTGTCCCTGCTAGAGCTTCAGAAGATCAACGAAGGATCCAACTCAAAACCAGGAGTTGCAGAACTTTCAAAAACATTTCTGACCTCCTTGCAAGAAGAACCTTCCCAGAGGCGAAAGTCAATACTTGACCTCGCAGAGGACGAAAAGGCTGAGCCGATAAGAATTCCACCCTCAGTTCGTTTTCCTCCAATTCATCAGCTTCAACCAGCCAAACTTTCCACCAGAAGCTTTGAAAAGGATGCAGCCTTTGAGAGAAAGACAAGTGGCAAAGAAATTGACCCAGAAGACTTAAAATATTGTCGATACATTCGGAACGCAAGGAGAAAGAGTATTGCATAATTCAACTGATTCAGTTTTGAGGCAGTGATTTGTAATTTGCGACCCAAATTTGCAAATCATTTGCGACTGGAAGAGCGGATACGAGCCTTTCAAACCTCTAACAAATTCCTGAATTGAAACGACTATATATAGAAGTGACAATTTGTTGAAAGTGAAAAACAAACCTTCCACTGGAAAGTACAATTCAGTGACATTCGTTAAAATGGGACGAGCATGTACAATTGAACCTCTTTAAGGGAATTAAAGGAACAACATTGGGTTTCCGATCAGATACAGTTATCATGAATGTTAGTCACTTGAGTTGTCCATAATACGGGTGTTCGCCGTGCGAAGGCTTTCCAATTACCAAAGTAGCGTTTAGAGATAGACACATAGTACAGAGGTACAGTTAACATAAACAGTTGATCGCTTTCGGACCGTCAGTAAACGTCCAGTAATAGTGAGGTGTCCATAGGGAGAGACCGGCCTGTATTCCTATTGAAGAATTGGAGCACACTTAAAAGAAACCAACAAACGGCCTAAGTAGATGTAACAATTTTTTTTGGACAGTTTGGAAGGGAGATATGTGGAGAATTTCTTAGTATTCCGATTTCAGAATAAGTGAAATAAATAACTTCAACAACTATGGGTGTTATCGAAACACAAAGGATAGAACTACATTACATAACTTGAGGTTTGACCGCAAGAGAGAAAGAGTTGGACAGTTCTTTTTACGATTGAGAAAGGTCAATGAAAATTAAAAGGTTTGTGATTAAGTTATTAAAGGCATTCGCAAGTTACTTCTGAACTCAATAAGATCTACTCTTTCGCGCAAATTGCAATTCACAAGAGGGATATATTGAAAAATCATGTGTTCAAATTTTATGCATTTATATAGTAATGTAAAACTTAGTTCTATAATTGCTTTCTATTCAAAAGGGTACATATTTTGTACTTGTACGCAACTTTTGTCCGTAATTAATTATGCAAATAAACGGCTCGCATTAGTTAGATTCCTGGAATAGTTCATAGTATTCTGAAGGATGACAAAGGCAGGTTGTAATGGACTTTATTTTTATTTCTAAGTTAAGATATTTTGTATGGGACACTTATTAGTGACTAGCTAGCTACACGTCACCGTCGGCAAGAAACATGAGGACCTTTAATCGTTTAATTAAAACCTCATTGAACTTCGCTTATTTATTTTGTTTTATCTTCTTGTGAACATATTGACTGTACCGCCTAACATCAGTGATCTCTTCACCAAAGCTAAAGAAAAGCATATGCATAAGACCAGGTTCTCTTCCTCTGATAACTTTTACATTACAACCTCAAGACTGAGTCAAACTCAAGAGTGTTTTGCCAGATTTGGAGCTACATGTAAACTTTGGAACTCCCATTACGATAAATTTCGTCAACTTCCCAAGAGTTTTTTTTTTGAAAAGAATATTCAAAATATGTCGCTTTCGATACTGGAGGCTGAGGATGATTATGTTGAAGCGCCTATTCTACTGCAGAAAATTACAAACTATGTAGTACAACTGATCAATTTTCCTATTTTTTGAATCCGTTTTTCCTCTCCTCTATTTAATTTTAGTTTTCTGTAATTCGTGTAATTCTTAAATGTAAATTCATGATACGAGCAGCTCTCGGAAGTAGTCGGAAGCAGGGAGGAGCCGCCGAACATTTGACCGACGGTAGTGACAAACGCATTTGTCGGTTAAGCTTTGAATTTTAGAGTCCGCATGTTATTGAAAGGCGCAGTAATAATTGATGTATTTTTTGTGAATTTTTATGAACTTGTATGTATGTATGAATAAACAGTGCAGTCATCTCCCCCCCCCAAAAAAAAAGAATATGCCGAGTGACGGTTCGGTTAGATATCGAAAAGCTTTACTATAATGTGGCCTTACGTCTTCCAGTGTTGTTTAATTTATATATGCGATTCATTCATGAATCGTCCTTGCTCAGAGAAGTGTTTCTCCGGGTACTCCGGTTTTCCTCTGTCCTCAAAAACCAACACTTCCAAATTCCAATCCAATTAGATCTGGAGCGCACGAACACGTCTTAACGAGCTTCCCGGCTCCTAAGTGTTTCGTGGGTAAACAAATTTTTTGGAGGGAATTTGGCTAATTACTTGTTTTCTATTTGATTCCTCTAAACAACCACTCTCCAAAGTAAACAGCCCATAAAACTCCTGTTTTAATTTAGTTGTCGTTCAAATGCTGCAAGACCCCGTTTATAAGATGACCATCAAACGAAATTCAGTCTAAATCAGTTCTGTAACCCATTAGCGGCCGTTCCGGCCAAAACCAGCCAAGAGGGACCACGGTCTTTGTGATGTTTAGGACAACATCACTTTTATTAACAGTAGTTGTTATGATGCAGGTAAATTTCTAACAGAGAGTGCCTGAACTGGAGCGATCAGCTTAAAATTTTGTTCAGAGTTACACACAGGAAAGCGAGAGAAATGTCCTTGTGAAATTGAAGCAAAATATGACCTTATTCACTGGTCGCTACTTCTTGTTAAAATTTCCCTTTCCTCATATATTCCGGCCGCATTTAGATGAAATCTGATTGAAAAAGGTGACGACGAATTTATTTTCCCAAATGGTATCTTCAGCCCCCTAAATTTTCCCCTCCATATGTTTTATATATTAGCTTACTCAATAATCTGGGAAAGATTCGTGAATCGAAGGCATGTCAATCTATTTACCGGTGTAGTATTTTGTCAACGTGGACTTTTTTTTGTTTTTTGTTTATTTTTTCAACAACACGTTACAGTCCTTACAATACATTACTTACAGTAACTTACTTAAAGGGGCATAGTCACGCTATTTTAGTTCACTTTAAAAATCAAAAATATGTCCTCACATCAACGAACGCCCACAAATAATGGTCTAGTTTTGTTACCAAAGACTATATTACTTCAGTGAAACTATTTTCTGTCATCTGTTGCTACGGATGGCGCGGATGGAAATGGATTGCAATTTGAAAAAATTAGGCTAAACTTTTCAAATTCTTTCAGCGTGTTAACATTAAATCGACATTAAATGGTCAAGGTTTGTTTTCTCTTAATGAAGTTATGTTATTATGTTCCTTTAAGTGTTCAAACACAATTTTGGGCATGGATAAAGTTAGCTACCGATAATTTTAGCACAGTTTTGACCAGAAATCTGCGAAATCCTCGTGACATGTCCCTTTAAGCTTACTTACAATACATGTTACAGTACTTACAATACATTACTTACAATAACTTACTTACAAGAACTTATTTAGAACACACTACTTACGGTAGATAGTTTACAATGACGGTCATTGTCAACGTGGACTTCGCTTAAGGGACGTGGTCACTCAAGCGAAATTCTTTAACTTATTTTAAAATGGGATTTTACGGAGGTAGGGACGTCAATTTAAAGAGGTAATTGCTCTGAGAGAGAATCAGCTGCAAAAGAAGTCCTTATGTAACGAAACTCAAAAAACGAACATAGAAGCAAATTTAAAACTTAATACTTCATTCTGGATTCGTCGGTGACGACCTCAAATACGATCATAACGATTTCGTTTGTCTGTGATAGAGAACGAGTAGATAAATGAAATTCTAATTCTATTGCTTAAAAGAATGAGGGACTATTTTGCAACAGAATTGTTTCTTGAGTTATCTTGTACGTTCCCTAGAGTTTTCTTGCCTGTTTCAGCCATGAACGCCTGAAACAGGTTAATGGTTTTCTACTTTTTATTTTGATAATTAAAGTGAGACCTGGAAACGAAATTAGATCGCTAGCCAAAAAGACCCAGGGAACGAAATTGCGATCGTTACCAAACTCTTTTTTAGGTTCTCTTCTCTCCGAAGCATGAAGAGACTGGACCCTGGAAACAAGGCTGCGTAGTAAGAAACCATTCATGTGACTGACGAATTTCATCGAACCTGGGGCCGCGCTTTTAAAAGAAGCTGAGGGCAATTCGGAATGGCCTATTGACTCCTGTTGATTCCTTATAGTGCCAGATGTGCTTGCTGAGTGAACGCAGATGAATAAGGGAACAGATTTCGCCATTTGCCTGTCAGGGTCCACGGTGACAGCTCGTGGAGAGATTTGTCTTCCAACTCTTCGTTTTCCTCGTGTCTTATGGCCACTTGAACGTTTCTCAACCGTGAGTTGGCGTCGATTTCATTGTCAGGCGAAAAGTCATTCTCCTTGTGATCATAACAAGTACAATGAAGTACGCACAGACGGTACACCTGAAGCGCGAGGACCAGCGCGTTTTTCGCGGTCAAGAATATGACCATGTACTCATATGCTTGATATTGAGCAATTATGAATAAACGAAAAGTGAGGAAGGGACCGTCTTGCATGAATAAAGACATCAGTATTGCCAGAAGTTCTGTTGTGATTCGAGATTTCGTTGTCTTCTTCTCTTCGGTTATCTGAATATCAATGCTTATCCCTGGCCCAGGTGAATTGGGTTTGGGGGCGTTCACAGTCTTTTCTTTTTCCTGGTCGTGTTGCTCAGTTATCTCAAGCCTAAGATTTGGTGACGTCATCGAAGACGTCATATGTCCCTTCGTGCGCTTCGGTCTCATTTGACCCACATCGAGTGAGAAGCGTCCAGGCCCTCTTGGATGACCACTAACAGCGCTATTAGTTCTGTTAGTGTTGGATTGGCTCACTTCTGCCAAAGAATTAATTGTTGAAGTATGGTTAGTTTCATCCAACTGAGGCTGATGAGAATTCCGCCGAAGGTCTGGAAGATAATCACGTGGCAATTCGCGCGAATAATTATGCGACATAAGTAAAATGTCCCGTGACATTCTTTTTGCAGCAATGAATTGTTTAAAGTCCAGTGACGTCATCGAAGCCCTGTTTTTCGAACTCAGCGTGGGCATATTTAAATTATCTTCTTCGAATGGAACAATCAATCTCCTTCCGCGCCTGGGTTTGCTTCCATTCGTCGACTTGCCGTCTTTTAGTGACTCGTCTTCGTCTTCAAGTTTCGACATTGTGTTAAACGGAAACTGCATTAAGCTCCAGGTCCACAGGACTAAGATGGTGATGATAAGCGTCTTAGAATTTTTGACGGAACCTAGTTTTAAAAGGTCGAAGAATTCGATGATGTCAGCGCACATGGCAAGGTTAATAAGGAGGAGCTGGGAGAGAGAGTCCTTTGTCATGCCTTGTACTGTAGGCAGGAGCCAGCGCCCCAGTATCATCATCAACATGGTGGTCTGCTCTATGAGGTCTGTCCATCGCTCAGCTGAAACAATCACTACGTCGGCATTGAGCTGATAAATAAACAATCAAACAAACATGAAGATAAATACAGTTCAATTATACCGTAAATAACTGATTCAGTTAAGTTACCGTAAGGACGATTTAAAGAGTTGTTCAGATACCTGGTCTCACCTTTAGGAACCCCTTGACATTCAAATCAAGATGGCGACCAACCCAGCTACCAACTTGGGCAGTTTCTTTAGAACAATACCTATCCTTGTCCGTGAGTTTCAGAAGTACATGCCATACAAAAATTTTAAGTTTTTAAAAAGAACACAGTCTTCGTGTGCGATCACATGCATATCAACGCATCGTAGCTGAAAGGGACCCTTAATCTCATTTTAATTAAAATTAAGTTAGCAATGACAATTATTTGTAGCCGTCAGGTTTACCACATCTGAAGAGAAATAAAGAGAACAAAGAGAGGAATTTGTAATTTCGTACCTTGTCAGTCGAGGTGCCATTTTTTCGTGCATCCAGCAAATGAAATTCCAGAATCCACGCGCAAGGAATAATGCCAGCCAAATGACAGAAAATTGACGGAGAAAACCTAAAAAGGAAAATTATTGATATCGGGTGATTACCCTTTTCGAGAACAAAAAGGATGAGAAGCATAAATGGTACGTTTCGACTGGGAAAACAGAAGTTCCGTTCTTTCGCAAATTCCCAGTGGAACGAACTGAAACAAAGTGATCCTTTAACCTCCCGATAAAAATTTCAGATTGTTTTTTGCATTGGTTATGATAGCCTATCGTCACGTAACAAAACATTGTGGGATATCTTACATTTTAGCCTGCCACTTGGTAAATAATTTCATTCCATAAAACAAAGAACACTGCGATGCAATATTGAGAATATATGTTGTGGTTCAATTTTATCCTTGGTTCAGTTTTTCTTTCCTTTGTTTTAAGCTCATTACCAGACATTACCATACACAAAAGGACAGGGAAATAAAAATTGAACCAAGGATAAAATTAAACCACAACATATACACAAAAGAGATTTTTATAGAAGTTCTAGAAAGCAATATCATATGCACCTTTATCGTTGTTATTTTCAGTGGTAGGCGGAGAGTATTTTCGTTATATCTTGCACAGGTCGCGAAATCAAACCACAGTATACAAAGTAAATGTAAAGGGTAACTGACTTGCATGAAAAAAAAAATATCGTATTTTAGGGCTGGAATAAACTCTGATTTTACAGCCAATTTTACTGCTGTGTGCATACGGTGGATTTTTTTTAACATGATTGGCAGGTCATAAAACAGTGAAGGAAAATGCCACTTGAAAAGAATTCATGGGTGTATTCTAACTTGCTCATATATAAACACTAACAAAGAAGCACAAGATCTGGAAATTTCCTTCATCGTGTTAAGATTATCGGAGAATTATTATGGCCAAATCATACATACATGACTTTATTTTATCTCAAATTTACAGGGTAGCTAAAAAGCTAATATCTTCGAATAGCTAATATCTTCGAATAGCCGGCGAATCCGGAGGTCCCGGGTTCAAGACCCGCTCTGACCGCGTCAGGAGTTGTTTCACGGCCGACCCGGGTTCAACTCCTCGGCCACGCTAGTAAATAAACAAGGGGGTTAGTTTCTAAAGAAACTGTGGTGCTGCGTCGGTGGGGACGTGAAACACGACATTTTGGATTTATCAATTGAGTTGATAAGGTAAATTAGCCACCTTAAAGAAATTGAAAGCTACATGACGTTTCGAGCGTTAGCCCTTCGTCAGAGCGAATCAAGGAATTGTGGGTTGCACTTGGTTTATATGGAGAGTGGTGGAGCTACGCTATTGGTAGGAATATGGCAACGTGAAAGACAAAAATAAATTAGTTGAATGAAAAGCGTTCGTTGATACCGTGTGGCTTGTAAATAGACAACTGGTCCGCCTCCTGCCAGTTGGGATTTTAAACTTGTTAAGTTTGAAGTATTTGTTTCTCGGCTAAGGTTTAAATGCTCGGCCCTACTAGCACCTTGCTATAGTCACTTTCCGAGGGTAAATAAAGGACATTTATTTCATTTATTTACGTTTGAAAAACAAGGTTCTGCACACAGAAGTGCGTGAAATTGGCTCAATGCAAACGCCGCTAAAACTGCGAAAAACCATAGGATGCGAGTTTCTCTCGCGCCTATAAATGTTAACATAACCACTTATAAGCCGCAAATTTTGAATATTTTGAAGTCAAAAGCCACTCCACTGGAGCGTGATCGATCTATATCAATTACAAGAACTCGACTGTTTGAGCGTGGGAGGAAAATGTAAATATTTTGGTTTGCAAATAAAACAATTTCTATATCAAGTACTTTGAGAAGGCGCAGGTTTTGAAAGTCTGGATTTAATTGAAATTAAGTGAGCTGGTTGAAAGTGTATAACCCGAGGCAATCGGTTAAAGCTACCACTAGTTTAAATGCGAATTTGCGAGAAACCAGTCTATAATTTAAATCATTTTTGTGAAAGAAAAATACTTTGAAACAGTGGTTTTAATATCTTGGGTTTATTACACCGAAAACCCTTAAAATGTCGCATCAAATCGAACATTCTTCATGACTCTGCAATATTTGTCTAAAACTTCTTTTCATTTTATTAAAGGTCAATTGAATGATAAAGTGGTATGACATAGTGAAAAGATTATAAAATATATTTCACAGTTTGAAATGATTCCGAATATTAATCTCCCGTTGTGAATCCAAGATGTTTTTGCAAAGCTAGTTGCTAATCATATCCGTTGGCCATGAATCAATGTGTTCCCAAGTCTATATTTTTTGTGCAAGTTTAAAAAACGGTTAAATAATCCGATTTCTTTAAACGTCAAAAACCAGTTCTCAATTAATAGCGAGTTCTAATTATCACATATTAAAAAAATGATAGTTTTCCGCGAAAAGAGTTTCCCAACGTTGAGAAGTAAACCACGAAATCATTCTTGTTGTGTTCTAATTAAAACTCTGTTTGCTTTGGTTCTTTGATCTTATTTTGGTTTGATTTTATGGAAATACAGATAGAAATAAATAAAAGGAAAAGGCGACATCCTTAAAGCGTCCACCTTCTAAACCCGTTTAAAATCTGATAATAATATGGAACATTCAGTATGCAAGAAAGATTTCAAAATGCTAAGCTTTAGAAATTCGTGATATACTCGACTACGCGGTTGACCTGACCGTTTTGAACTTTGTTCAAATATAGATAAGATCGCGCAATTTTTTCCTGTTTGGGAAAAATCATATTGTAAGACGTGATAGTATTTTGGCTAATTCAAAAATTATCATTAAGCAAAAAATGTTGAAAAAACATTTTCTGAATTGCCGGCCGTTCCCTGTAAAACTTACAACATCAGGCTAATTTTGGAACAAGCTGACTTTCGTCCAGGCTTTTAAAAACGATTTTGACCCCTCCCCTTAACGTGCAATGAATCAGGTGCAGTGTTAAAAATTGAATCTTATTTTGTAGATTTTGCAAGACAGGTCAATAACATTCAAGACTTATGGTTGCTTTCACTTCCTATATTATCCACTAGTTCAATCATGGTCATGTCTTTCGGTTTCGCGAAATTTATTGTTTTATTTCTTTTCTTGAGAGTCTTGTTATTAAGAACAATATCTCGCCATCAGCACAGAAACAAGGAAGATTTTTCGAAAGATCTGTTTTAGATGAAGTGAAAGATAAAATTTTCTACGTACAATTTTATTGCCCTTTTTAGATGCTTTCAGTTCGGCCAGATGATAAAGGGATTATTTAAGCCTGATTGAAGGTTAGAAGGAATTCTGTGCTATTTGGGGATTTCCCCATAATATATTACCCCCTCTTAAAAAAACACCTGCTGAAAATTTGTATTCAAGAAATATATTGTGTTCGGGACAAACCAGAATCAAAATTTTGTAAATAAAAACATACGCTTGGAAGAAACCTACTCAGTGCAGCTACGGGTAGAAAGCTTAGAAAAAGTTAATTATATCCCTTGTTTTGTTTCGAAAAAAATAGGAGTGGTTTTGAGCCTAGAAAGAAAACGTCGAAAAAAGACTTGTAAGGCTTCAGTGATTTTGAAGGACAATCGCTTTATTTAACTATTAATCTTCATGTAATAGAGTCCCACTCTCTATAGTCAATGAATGTAACTTACAACGCTAATTGCAAAGTCTTCGAGACAATCAGCTTGCACGATAAGAAAGAGGGAAACAAAATTGTCCTCAGAACAGCATCATCAAAGGGCATTAAAAAGTAATAAATCATAGCAAAAAAAATTCTCAGAATACAAGACGTTTCGTGGAGTTTAAAAAAGTTTCTGTAAATTTTTCCATATCCCTGGGTGGATAATAATCTCCGCTTAGTTATACGAGGCATTAGTTTGGCGATTAAGATATTTTGTTATTAATTCTCATTTTTATGTCATCATGCTCCGTTTCTTTTAATAAAAGCCAAATTTATGATTAAATGAACAAGTTCGAATCCTGCTTACAATGATTTATAGGGAAAAATTAAACTGTTCTGAGCTCGGCCGGAATTACGAACAACGCATACTGTCTCACTTTTAAATTTCTGCTGGATCCTGCCATTGCCCCAGCAAAGCTTGAGTTATGTAATGCTGAATCAGCTACGAGTTGAGTCTTGGGAGAAACCCATGGCTATGAAATTTAAATGAGCAGTTATTTCTTGTGGCACTGTTGATTATGCCGTACAAAGCTGGGTCTGTGGATGAAAACCACGAGTTTGACCATTCGAATAAAAGCCCCTAAACAGTAATTTCATGTGGTGCTGTTTATATTGCAGGACACCGTTGAGAGTGTGGATGAAAACTGTAAGTGTGACCATTCACAAAATCGAACCCATCAGTATTACATAAGTATTGAGCAGTACTGTACTATGGTGGCGTTTGTTTACCAATATCTTGAAAATAAAATTTGATTTTCTCAAGTTTTAAATTTGATACTGAGAAGGTTTAAACAAAACAAAAACACTTCTCCTCTTCACTTACCATTTGTACTCTTGTCCCCTTCGGAAGAACACAGAAAAAAGCGTTTCCAGGAATAGAAGACCGTCGAAAAAGGCCAAATACCAAAGCTTGTTATTGAGGGTTAGTTGGACGACCCACCACACGGACACGATGATGTGGCTGGCAAATATCACTCGAGTAAGCAACGCTTTGACGATGTACGACAAAGATGACATCTGTGCTGGTTTTTTGTCGACTCCGCGTTCTCTTTTCTTAACGTTTTCTAAAATTTAGAAAGCAAAATAATCCAGCTGACATGTCCTGGTAGGGAATGAATCTTCATTTCAGATTGTCTACTGAGAAATCGTTTTAAAATGATGCCGTGTTGTTCCGTGCTGATATTTAAGGAGTTATAAATCTATTTTTTTTAAAGCGAGGAAGTTCAAAGCGCCTTTTTTTGAGATTTGTTTATATCCTCGGGGCAAACTGCCTAATATAACTAGTATGATCCGACCCGGTTGACATCTTTGTCTCTAACTCAGGCTGCCAGAAAATCCGCGTAGAGTAAACCCCTTTTATTTGACACTTCCACTTTAAATGACAATTGGTTGCAAGTGAAAGGAATGAATAGGTCATTATGCCTCGTCGTGTCATATTGATAAATACTCGGCAATATGACTGGACGGTTTGTTTGATCAAGGCAATTCCTCGGAAATAATACACCACATTTGGCGGAATTAAAATAAAATAAATCACTATCCATTTCTCTATTGTTACATTCAAAGAGAATCGTGTGTGAAAAACTACTGGAAATTGTCAATAACCGAAGATGAACCCGAAATGAGACTTAACGTTGCAAATTGAACTGTTTAGAGCGTTTCTATCAAGACTTGATAATCGGGCTCTATCTTGCCGTTTAATTTATTGCATCTCTCCTAAGTTTGCCCGATAAGCGATAACTGTTATTTACATTCAAAGAATCTAAAGAGACTTCATTAGGAAAAAGTCGTTTTGACTGAAGCCGAATCACTGCGATTGGCTCCAAGGTTTAATAAAGCTCTCTTTGTGTACTCTACCTTGAGAATTCAAAGAACGATAGAGCAATTATTTCAATGCTTTCTGTGGCGACTTGAACTGAAGTACAAACACATTGCCTCACTTCCGCAGATGAAATGTAAATAAATCTGAATGTGGAATACAGTCGTTCTGTACCGTGTTTGCACAGCTTTTGCCCATCTCACTTAAGCATGTAAAATCCATCAAGATAGATTAAAAATTTCAGCCAAATTTTCAGTTTCTTTAACAGGTAGATTCAGGTCTTCTTTCGTATTGTAGGTGGGGGGAAAGAGTTTCCAGTTTATTTAAAACACAAGTTATGTATTGAATGGGTATTTTTTTTCACAGTCAAGATACTCAAACGTTTAAACTGTATCTTAATAATTACGCAACGTCGACCCGTGATGAAAGATCAGTATAACAGTAATTCGGTAGTAATTAATGAGTTGAGCACCAAGAAATAATCAACTGGCTTCATCTGGGGTAAGTGGTTCGACACATCTCACGCCTAATTGCGATTGTTACTTAACATTATACATGGTATACAACAATCATATCATATTTTCCATCCGAGGTTATATAACAAGTCCTCAAGTACATCATTGGATTCATATTTACAGAATTCAACTGTACCTCGGAGGAAACATCAATTAATAAAGTCTTTTTTATACTCAAGAATCGAAAAGGAGATCATGGAATCTTCAAGAAGATTTACAAACCGGAGGGAACATTAATTCCTCTTTGAAGATGTATGAGACGGCGTCTTTGGAGAGGTACTTTTACGAGCTGAGCCAAAGACGTTCAAAGGCAGCAGTCTTGGATTTGAACATGATTCAATCTAAAAAGCGGATCACGTGACCTCAATTCGGCTAATAACGAGCCTTCTGCCAAGTTGAATTAATTTAATTCTCTATAATCTATTTGGATACACGTGGGTGGCTTCTCTCGTCAAATGTTAAAGGGTTTAGTTTCTTTAGAAACTGTGTTGCTGCGTGGGAAAGTGGAACAGTTTTGTACTTCGCGTTGATATTAGCTTAGTTTTGGCCACCGCAAAGAGATTCAAAAGCTGGCGTTTAGCATCACATAACGTCCTTGCTTAAAAGGTTATATTTCTACAAATATAAACACAAAACCAGTGTTGCATCCACTACTGAAAAATCTTGAAACGCATGGGAAAACATTTTCATCATTTCAGCGCAACTAATATGAACATTTTGATAAAGATATCGTGGTGAGCTCACATGGTGTTCAATAATTGTCCCATATATTTTAAGATTCTTCTTTGGTCGGATTGATTTTTCCGACACACGTTTCATTCATACTTTTCTGGAACTTTTTTCTCGCTGGGTGTCCTTGATTAAATTCGGCCGAATTTTTTGGACATGCTGTTAGTCGGTATAGTGACGTAAAACGAGCTCGGGGATTCCGGAATATCCTACTGAATTGTTGTTGATATGCATGATCAAACGACAATTAACTATATGTAATTGGAAACAGGGATCAGCCACTGCGTCATTCGTCCCGCACTCTGACTCTCTGTAAGCCAAGCATCGAGTGGACGGCATGGGTTATTGGGCTTTTGTCATGATTGTAATGTTAAGAAAAACTGGTATATGCTTCAATTCATTGCGCTTAACGTAAAAGCTCTATTAACCCTCCCTCCCCCTTCAGGGGGATATTAGAGAGAGGGGCTAAATAGAGAGAGGTGGGCGTATCTCAAACACTGTTAACTTACTTCTTACCAAGAAAGACCGAACAACTTTATGTATTTTTTCTAGCCTTTATAAAAATACACCAACTGGCGATGAAGCAGGTAACTTAATAGAGATTAGGTGGGTCTAATTACAAGATCTGATACCCCAAAGGGGGGATTATTTAAAACTCTGAAAACAATTGACTTTCGTAGGGGGGCTTATCAGAGAGGGGGTTTAATAGAGGGGGAGGGGGGCTTAATAGATCTTTTACGGTAATTCTTTCTTGTTTGTTTAATTTAGTTATCACTTCACCTGAATACCTTAAGCTTCAACTGAATCTTATATTATTTTCGTTGAATAACAGTTTTCATTTATATGTTATGGAACATGACTGACTGACTCAGACTGACGACACCTCGGGACGCGAAATTGTGTATTTGACAGAAAAAAAAAACATGTTAAAAGTTTCTGTCTTGTTCCTTTCTCTTCTTTATTGCCATTTTTTTGTAACTCGTTTTGGCAGACAAAAAGTGCAAACGTCAAACCGCATGGCCTAGAAAGTTCACCTTTGATTGGATTCAAAATTTCGCCAAAAGCCAGACAAAATCGTCTCGCAGGGGACACACAAAAATTGCGTATACCTTTGTTTTATTATGACATAAACAAAGTATTTCAATTAAACCGTCTAATTTATAAGTCAATGTGCATTTTTTCTCAGCATGGCACCCAATTGACCGTGACTCCGGTTATATTTATAACTTTTCGAGCTATATCGAGTTGTAGTATATTACGTTTAAACAAACTGTACGTATAGTCTCGCCCTACTGACCAAGCGATATGACTTCAAGTTCCCCGGTGCCTCGGTGCGGTAGCTTAAAGGTCTGAGCCGAGCGTTAAAGGATGAAACGAAGAAATAGCTATACCATGAATTTAAATGTTCGCACATCAGCAGCACGAATCGCTATCGCCAAGAACAATCGCGAAAAGCTGTCACTTGCAAAAACCAACAAAAGGCTGTCTTGCCAGTCGGACTGGAGTGTACGAACTTTTTGCAAAGAGAAGGCCAAAGCTTATAGTTTTCTTCAAGAAGTGTACGATCACTTTTAGAAGTGTCGCACTTTTGAAAATGGGAATTTCATAGCTGACAAGAGGAGTGGTGAACGAAACGAGGCAATTAGGCTACCGAGTATAAATACGGCGGGAGAGACTAAAAAAACTGAAAGACGACATCACGAACTTTCAACAGAGGAAAGGACTATCGGTTCTCAATCAAGAAATAAAAAGATGGGACAATTGAAAGAAAAGAACACTGGAAACAAGGTTGAAGAAAAGAGGAAAGAAAATTCTGAGCTTGTGGAAACTAGCAGACCAAACATTCCAACTCCGAAACCTTTTAAAGTTCGCTCTCGCATATCTGGGATTTGCTATTCTTTTTCTTACTATCACTTGCCCTCTTTGCCGTCTGTGAGCGTAAAAAATATGACAAGAAGATACTCAGCCATATCAGAAGACCTTCGATTAAACGTTCCTCCTCGAAAATCAAGCAATAGTCAATTTCGCAAGCTCAGCCTTCCAATTATCGGCCGGATGTCGTTTGGCGTTAGTAACTCCAACCCACCCTCCACGGGGCGGGAGGGATAATAATACGCACAGTACGACACAAAGAAAAGCACAGTTCCGCTGTGTTTTCTGGCACCTTCTTTAGAGAAGAGAAATGTAGATATAAACTTCAAAAAGATCACATCATCGCTGTCAAAATGTTGTGAGATTGTCAGGGAACCAATTGTTGAAGTTGTACGCTATGGTAAAGGCAGTCTTAGTGTCATCCAGTGGTCTGAACACTCTCAACGAAACAATTCAACAAGCCACGATGTCAAGATCTGGCCACCGAAGGTCCAACGTATTATTCACCCCATTGTTGCGCCTCCAGGAGACACAAAGGATAATTAAAAATTAAAAATAGTGAAATAAATAAACTCTATTGGCTGTGTTTGTTAATGTTATTTGAAGAGTTTCTTTTGGCCATTGGTCACAGACTTGAGAGGAAACCAGGCTACACAAAAAAAGTTGTCTTTTAGTAGCTAGTCAAAGAATTTAAATAAAAATGGCTTATCAATTTGGCTTGATGTTTTTGAACTCCTTTGAAACTTAAGAAACCGGAATTGAACTTTACGCATATCACATCAAACGAATCACTGGGTGGCCATTATTCGATGATTATTCTTTTACCTTGAGTTTTTAGATCAAACGTATTCCTCATGGCGGTGGAAATAAATACAAAATAAGTGCTTTCAGACCGATCCAGAAAGAAACATAAGGGTTTTTTTTGAAGACTCTAACCTTTTGCGCTGCCACCCCCCTCCCCACCCCGTCATAAATCCTAAGTCCTAAGTCACAAACTGAAAGAGCGTAGGTCAGTAGAATCTAAGCCCCAAGGGGTATACGCAGGGGGTTCTTAGGCTTCTTGCAGCCAAGAGCTTTTCTGGTGTCTCGAGCATGTTATTTCAGGCTTGTGTACAAGAGCTGAAAACAATTGTTCCCAAAATAGAGATAGACTTTCCCACCATGGTCGACTAGGTAAAGAATTTATGACGTCAAAACCCCTTACCTACGCTCCACGGGAAGCCACGGAAAAATTTAGAGGCGAGTTTGCAATAATAACTAGAGTTAATTGACCATGTGTCGACAAAAATGCGCAGAATTTGGGTTATTTCAGTTTCTAATTATTACCATGCACACCCGCTTTTCAGTTCTACAGAGCACAGAACGTAAATGTCAACTTGAAATGTTGGAACCTTAGATATGAACAATGAGAATACGCAGAGATAAAAAGAAAGTGACGTTTCATTTGTGAAAGGCTTAGAGGATGAATTAATTTTAATTAATGATGGCATGAAAAACGGCTGCTAAAACTGATCGTCAAATTAAAATTAAGTTTTAAAAGTGATAAAAAGAAAAGAAAGATTACCAAAGCAGCAAAATTCCCAAAATTATGTTGTCGCTGAACAAAGGTATGTCTGTTTCTCATTGAAAAGGCAAATGGAACTTTTCTCAAATTTCAACCTGTTAAATCTTAGTGAAGTTACAAGACCACAAAGTAATATACTTCTCTCTAGATTAAATGGTCAGACGTAAGGATTTGATCAACATCAAGTCAAATGTAAAATCCACCTCGTAGTACATTAGAAAAACAGCACCACTCGAGTGGACACAGTCGTGTAAGGTTTTCGTCCAGACTCAAAGGAAAAGACTGTTCAACGGTTTTCATTTGCTATAAAGTTAGAACCGCCTTGTACAGTATAATAAACAGCACCAAAGGAAACTGAATGCTCAACAGCTTTCATCTCAATTGCTGAACCTAAGGATTTCATCAAACACAGAAAGACAGACTCAAAAGTTAGAACCAACTTGCACAGCATCTGATTGAACACAACATCAATCCCAGGGTCTCTCTTCTCGCTTAGGCGCGCGATGACTAGGAACGAAGTCACTCGCTCATAAGTTTGGTTTGAGTGATCAAAGAAAAGGTTAAAAATTGCACACACAGACGAAAACGTGTGAGCCACTTTGCACGAACGTAATTCGGACTCTCAAACTGAAAGAGTTATTGTGCGACTACCATGGTATGAACCACTTTGACAACGACAACTCCGCAGGCAACACCTACCAGAGTCAAAACAAATATCCAGCTTTAGTTGCCGCGAGGAAAGACATACAACTCCTCAACTTAAAAGTAAGCTGTAAATCTCCACTCACTTCTGTAGTAAGTGGTCCCCTTAAGGCTATCATTTATTGGGAATAACTAATTTTAGCGATTTTTTGGAAAATTGCTAAAGTATAGTTGTCGCCAACTGTTGGCTTCTCAATAATTTTACCTTTCAGTTGGTTTCCAAAATTTATCCTTATTGTGCTTTACTGTATTGATGAGAAAAAGAAAGAGAATTGATCTAGGCTAGCACCGCATTGTTCAACCGCGTTTCATTGACTAGCAGCACTGATTAGCCAAGTGCTTCGTTTGTGTAACGTAGGCATGAATCAATTCAACGCTACTAATCTTTGTAGCGTTGTATTCTCGAAAGAGCATAGTAATATTCACTTATTAAATATGCAGTTGTTTTTGAACAAGATACTGTTGCAAAATAACTGAGTGAACTTGTAAAGTCCTGAGCTCTGCTTTTTGTATTAGAAGTGCGGCAACTTTGGACACTAGTGACTTTGTTTTCCTTTGCTAATACATGTACTTCAGAGATTCGCTTAATTTAGCACAGTCGGTCGCTGAATACACGCAATAAAAAGCCAAATAGAAATTAATAAATGTAAACTGCATTCTCGGATTTAAATAATTTTTAAAGCACTCATGCACTACGGTATATTATTATACTTCAAGTTGACATGATTTGAATCATATATGGTAAGTCAGGGGCCACCGTAAAGAGATTTAAAAGCTGACGTTTTGGCACGCAAATCCATCTAAATTTAGCTTTCACGCCTTATTCACTCCTATTTGGCTTTTTCAGTCATTTCCTTTTTTCACTTGATTCATTGTTGTTTAAGTGGCCCGCGCAGTGAAGTCGGATTGTAAAGCCTTTGAAAAGATTTACATTCCCAGGTGTTTCGAACTCATGCTGTTAGCAATTTTGCGCCTCAGTGTCACACTACAAAAGGCTTGCTTGGGAAAAGGCCGGTATATCAAAAGTTTCGTTTAGAACCGAGAAATATCAATTGAAAACTTGTTTAAATCAAAAACTTCTTATCGTTTTTTGTTATTTTTGCTGTGTTGCATTTCTATCTTCGCATTTAGTGGATTTCAAGCAATTTCAACTCTATACAATTCCTTCAAGTTTCCTTTTCGATTTGCAAATATGCAAATCTTTTCAAGTACAATAAGAACTAAAAATAATCTAGAATATTTTATCTAGTTACTATAAAACGAGTAGAAGTTTAAGACTAGAATTGAACTGACGAGGCCAGAGGTGGGTGTTTCACAACATAACTTTTTTATGTTTCTCACCAAGTACGAACTGAAATAGTTATAAATGTTCCTGAGTTTACCAGTGGGTCCACAAGAGCAAGTTTAGTTGACAAGGTTCTTCAAGTGTCAAGTTTTACTCAGTGTGCGTGCGTGCATATTTTCTTGTGTTGGAGAATTCATCTTCGCTAGTGGTTAATTTTGCTCATGTCAGCAACAGAGAAGCTTCGAATTCCTTGACAAATCTTAATCGGTGACCACATCATGGCATTTTTTTCTTGAGAAGTCTTGTTGTTCAATAACTTGTACTTCAGATTTTGAACAAAATCGATGAATCTCAGTTCAAAGAAAAACGTTTTCGTACACACAGCTTGTCAAGTTAAATCTTCTTGTTCGTTTAATTTTCGAAACCGCTTGGTAAGTTTTCCTTGACAAGTTGCCTTGTACGCAAACTATTTGCCTGTTTTTGACTTTGACAAGAAACATTGAAAAGAAAAACCATGGCAGTTTTTGTCGTTTAAACAAAACTTGCCAAACAAAACCTGTCTAGGAAACTTATTTGTGTGTAATCAGCATTGTGGCCAAATGGTCTTTAACCAATTTGAACGTGCGTATGCCTTAATTATTTCAACTGTTAATAGAGAGAAGCTGTTGAACATAATTGGCAATGTTATATACTGGGGTAGTATTTCTTTTCCAGTCGCCTTTCATTCGGGAATTAAACAATCGCTTTTCTGTTCAACGGAGCTGCATGTAATTGTAGACCTACGCAGAGGGTTTTATATTTTTCCTTAGCCAATAGTTTCCAATTCAGAGTTGTTGTTTTTTTACTGCAGGTGGCCCAGACATGGAAAAAAGAACAAGCTGTTCCAGGATTGTGTATGCTCCTACATCAGCAGCAAGAATAGCTAGCGTCAAAAATAACCGCGAGACATTGTTACTTGTGAGAGCTAGCCGAGGACTGTCTTGCCAGTTAGAAGGGACAATGCGTACCTTTTACATGGAGAAGGCCAAAGCTAACAACTTTCTTCAAAACGTTCAGAGCAAAAGCCCTGGGATGTTCAAGGCTAAGCCCGATAAAAATGAGGGAAAGGTTATTACAAATGATCATAGCCGAGTTGAAGAGAGGAGTGTTGTCGCTAGAAGAAATGACGTAAGAGAAGCAATGAAAGCTCAAAGAATAAGACGGACAAGTCTGGACGTTAGCCAAACAGAAGAAACCCGAAGACGATTCCGGGAGTTTTTAACACAAGATATTCCAGGCAGTCGGTCATTAAGAGTTGAAAAGGTGGGAAATTGCAAGGAAAGGAGTCTTGTGAGTGAATTTGAAGAAAAAAGCCTTAAAGAAAGCATTCAACATGACAACAATGATAACGTTGGAACTCCGAGACCTTTTAAAATTCGTTCTCTTACATCCGGGATATGCTTTTCGTGTGCTCACTGCCACTCGCTGCAGCCTTCTGCGAGAGCGCCAAATATGACAAGAAAATTTTCAGAAGAACTTCGATTGAATGTTCCTCGGAAATCAAGTAAGACACAGTTCCGAAAGCTCAGCCTTCCCATGGTCGGCCAAATGTCGCTTGACCGAAATAGACTTTATGACGTCAGTACCTCCTACCTACCCTCTACGGGGAGTAACATAACGTCTAGGAGCGTTTACATAACAAGAAGAAATTTGAATTCGGCACCGACAAAAAAGCACAGCATTTGAGTTTCAGCGGTTTAATTTGCCAAATTCTATTTTGTTTTGCCATGCATGCTTGAATAATTATTTTGAAAGGTGTTTATTTTGGTTATTACATTGCTTGAATTCTTTAAAATACGCTTATCTTAATTGGGTCGTGGCATTTTTCTATACAAGGCATGTATGGTCCTTTGAAAGCAATTGACTGTCTTTGCTTTGCTTTCCCCTTTCAAACATGGGCTTGAAAATTACGTCCAATGTTATGACTTGAGTAATTTTTATTCTGCAGTAGTGTTAACCAACTATCTGGTCAATTGAAACTTTTAAGCAAAAATTTAGATGAGTTGGAACACAGGCGGCCCAGTTCAAAATGAATACGATTGAGTTGCGAAATATGACCTTCGCCATAAGACTTTGTATGAGGAATTCACTTTCGTTCTCAAAATACTAAAATAAGGTTATGAATGTGAAAAATAAACTTAACTTACCATAACAAGGCGGGTTGTCTTTGTGTCTTGTGTGTAATTTAAGCGCAATTCGCAGCCGTTTTAGGCGGGTTTTTAAATCTTCGTGGTTCGCCGCGTTGTTTCTCCATCAAAGCCCGCCTAAAACGGCCACGAATTGCGCCCAAGTCACCCACAAGACAAAAAGAGAGTTAAGTGAAGTTTATCTCCACATTCATAACATAATTTTAGCATTTTGATAACCGAAGTGAATTCCCATACAAAGTCTTATAGCAAAAGTCGTATTTCGCAACTCTATTTTGAGCTTGGGCCGCCTGTGGTTGGAAATGTTGGAAATTACTGGATTTTTGCTCAAAAGGCGCTGGAAAATTACCCACAATTCCGTGCTCCTACAAGTAGCCATAACATGTTTATTCAAGAGATCTGTGTCAGAAAAGAGAAATTTGTGTACTTGTCCCGGCGTGCAAATCCGTTTTGGTCCTCACTTAATACTGAACGACCTGTCTCACTCCTCGTGAGACCTCAACTTTTGGCGCGAAAATAAATCTCCCTCCCGTATGAAGAAAATAATGGAAATGAATGATAAGAAATTGAAAGTTCAATACGTTCAATCACAGCATCAACGGAGTCTTTATCAGGACAGCTGAACGGTCTGAGCTGACAGTAACAATCAGGCTGTAAAGGAATTATTTAGTAAAAGTTCGTTTTTGCTGGTTTTGTTTTGTAACTTCATGTAAAAGTGTGGATCAATAAAAGCGTATGAGTACCGGAGTGTGCGGCGTAAGAACCTGCGCGGTCTCACTGACAAAAAGCCTGGGGAGAGTGTGAATACGGAAAGTAGGACTGGGGAGAGACCCTGTTCAGCTCAGTAATGTCCCAATGAGCACATGAAGCTCGCGCGCTGCAATCCACACTCCTGGCGCCTTGTACCTTTCAAGTATCTACGTTTAGGGCGATTCGAACGTCCCCTCGGATTTAAAACTAGTGTTTGAAGTCTACTCAACTCCAGGAAGCAAAAGTATCCAAATAACTAAAGCCACGTTTCTTTTTTCACAGTGAACTGACAAAAAAGAAGTTTTTCTTTCTTGCCAATTAAGCCTCACCAGCATTCAGATGCCATCGAGAACCTTCGAAAATGTTTAGAAATTGAAATTGATCTCTTGCTCCAAGCCAGGGGAACAGTACTCTAAATTCCTTCTTCCCGGTACAGTTTTTTTCCCGGTCAAAAAATCAGATTTCATACTCGACTAGCTGGCGCTTGACTGATGTTGCGACTGATGGGAAATAAAGCATCACAGAAGACTGGACATTAAATAGGCCAGTGCTCCCCCGGGGGGAGGGGGCACTCCCTTATTTGGTCTTAACGGGTATGTGGCGCTCAACAGGGTAAGTTTTTAAAAACAGTAGGATCTTGATTGTGGTCACATCTTATAGAAGTTTCTATGGTTTCAGGGTCTTATGTCTTATACAGGGTATACAATTTTACTATTTAGCGTCTTGAACAGGGTGTTTTTCTGGATCGGAAGCCTTGAACCCTGCATTTGGGTACCAGCAATTTTTTTTGAAATCTAACTCTATAATGTCATTTGTAAGTAAAAAAAATATAAACCTTTCTGTTTGGGAAATGAATGAGAAGGCCGACAAAAAACGCACAACACAAGCAAAATATGAAGGCTTCTTCTCTTAAACAGGTCAGCGAAAGGAACGAATTTTGTCTTGAACAGGGTGAGGGTTTGAAGCCCTTTGTGGCACACCCCCTCTAAAAATTCCCTTTAGTGCCCCCCTGGGTAAGTGCCCTGGAAGGTCGAGGCAGCCGTCCAGAGAAATAATCCCCCGACTTTCCAAAAGCTATAAAAAGAAGAAAACTTGGCAAAATACCCACACTCGTGATGTTAGTATCACCTGATCACCAAGAGAGGATTGTATCACGTAACAAGCTGAAACAGTATACAACAAAACCTTCCATTGTGCAGAACATCTTCGTGGATTATTGAAAGAGCTTGAAATCACAGAAATGACCGTTAAAAAGCAGAATTTTCCCTCGTTTGCTTCGATTATTTCAGTGTTATCAATCATATTGTACTGCTTGGGATTTTTGAGGGTTGAATTAGAGTTAAACGAACACAAGAAGAGATTGGACGCCCTTGAAAACGTCGCCACTGAACCGTCGAACAGCCCAGACGTCAGTGAATTAATCACAAATGCTCCTGGTAAGTTGAACATCTTAAAAGAAGCAATTGGGAGAGGTTTTACTTTTCTGTTTTGGCAGTGGGTTGCTTTGTTTTGAAAACTATAGCTTGTACCCCACGTAAGTGTAAATACAAAAGGGAAGCGCTTCAGTAAGAAAGGAATTTATCTACAGTCTAGCCATTGCATGTTTTTTCCTGTAACAAACAAACCTTAGGGTGAGCAGGTCACTTTCTTTCTCTAATCCAGTTGATGTAAAAATAAAAATAAAAACATATTTTTTTCTTTTTTCCCCTTTTTGAAAGCTTAACTTTTAATTTTTCCCAAAAATACCACTTAGCGAAGTAACAAAGCTAAGGTTATATAAAACAAAACAATGTTGATTATCCGGCCATTGCGTGTTCTTTCCTGAGAAAAAGAGAACCGAGGGTGAACGGGTCACAGAATATAAACTACGACAGTGACGAATTTTCTTCGTCTGTAACTCTGCCATGTTTGTCGAAGAAGAACATCACGCGTAATGATGATTTATACCCGAAAAAGTTCAGATAATTCAGCCCTATGTTCCATTTTTGAGTGTTTTTCCCATGTATCTCAACTGACCGCCTCAGTGTTTTCACTTCAATATTTTGGGTAAAATCTCCGCCATGGCACATGGACCTGCAACCAGAAAAATTTGTATTCCATATGGGGACCAGACAGAACCTCCACCAAAACATGAATATTTGTATCCTCTGTGAAACTGAATTCCAAAAAAGGGTATAAAAGAAACTTTATAGTGACACAATGTGGTTCTAATTTTTAAGTCTGTGGATCTTGAAGATAAAAATACGAGTATACGGCTATACATGTATAGCCGAGCACATGCCGGCCCCTAAATCCCCCTCCCATGACAATAATTCACTCCCACCGCTCGCTCCAATCACCAATTTTTCGTTCGCCCTAAGAGGTAGCATTTTCCACCTGATGTTACTAAAACGGGAATGGGGAATGGGAAATGAGAAATAGTGGTCGGCGGTAATACCTAAAAAAATAAGTTGGAGTCTGCGCAGTACGGCAAAGAGACGAGGATTTCACGTGGAAAGCTATTCTCGATCCCATAGCTCTTCTCTTTTACGCATAACGGAAGGAGAGAAGAGCTGTGGGAAACCCTGGGACGGATCCGGCTCTGATTGGTTTTCCGTTAGAACGATGAAAACGCTTCTGATTGGACAATCTGTTACACGCGAAAAATATGACGTACCAAAAATAAGTGACTTTCCGAGCCCTGTGGGTAAAACCCTAGCACATCTCTCTTTGAACATACAACAGCTTCGATAACCGACTTTTGCTCAACTTTTATCTTAAACTCGGAGTGTTTACCAGCTTTAACTTAAGCGAAATCCAAGGCTTCATCAAGTGGCGCCCCATTTTGATCCTTGACTAAGGAGCATGCGCTGTGAAGGCCAAATGGCCTGATTTTGGCTACGCTCAAGTGGAGTTTCCCAGAGCAGTTCGCTCCCTCAGTTACGCAAATGACAAGTGCTCTGGAGTCGACAATGGTGGAAAGCGAAACATGGAAGGTAAGAATATTTATCTGTCAGTTTTTCCCAAGTTTTGGGAATTATTGAGTTTCTGTTTATTAAAATTAACCAAAACTATTGATTTGCAGGTAATGAGAGTGGCGATAATGTTAAGGATCACGAGGTTATCGTTGTGGACAGGTTCGTATAAAAAGATTCGTATCACTTTGAGTACAGTACAGTCGCTTCAAGTGTTAAAAAAACCGATTAAATGTTTTCTGCATTTTGACGTTTTAGCGACGAACCAGTGACAGAGAATGATTCTATGTTTGCAACTGGCGAGAATGAATCGATGTTTAAGGTATAAAAACGAAGAATACGGCTTGAAAATTTAAACCGACCGCTGCTGAACTGTTAGAGCACTTGCCATCGAATTTTGAGTTGATTTTAATGACGTTCATATTTGAGTTACAAACTAGACTCATTTATGATTTGCAGAAAGAACTGAGTAAATTGACTGCAATATTAAGCTGTTCTTCAATTACTAGAAAGAAAATACTCCAGAGAAGTGGCAAGTGCTCTAATAATTCAGCAGCGGTCGATTTAAATTTTCAAGCCGTATTCTACGTTTTCATGTCGCCAGTTACAAACATAGAATCATCCTCCGTCACTGGTTCGTCCTTAAAACGTCAAAATACAGAGAACATTTACTCGTATTTTTATATTAACGCTCGAAGCGACTGTGCTCAAAGTGATACAAATCTTTTTATACCAACCTGTCCATAACGATAACCTCGTGATCCTTAACATTATCGCCTTTCTCATTACTTGCAAATCACTAGTTTAGGTTAATTTTAATAAACAGAAACTAATAATTCCAAAAACTCTGGAAAAGCTGACAGATAAATATTCTTACCTTCCATGTTTCGCTTTCCACGTGAAATCCTCGTCTCTTTGCCGTACTGCACAGACTCCACTTAATTTTTTAGATATTACCGCTGACCACTATTCCCTATTCCCCATTCGCCATTCCTCGTTTTAGTAACATCCATTTTCCACCAAGGATCCTGTTTACACACTAGGAGCACAGGAGATTTTCAGCTTCGAAGCAACAAGATAAAAGATAGACTAAGTTAGAGAGGCAGGCAGTTTTCATTATTATTTTTTTGCAGTAAGCATTTTTTGTTATAAGTAAAAAAATATACGGAACGACTGATCCTTACGGCAGTTAAAGAAACGAAGACACAGAAGACGAAATACGTAAAGCAAAAAAATGTATGAAACAAAAAAATTGCCCGATATTTCGGTTTGCAAAACAAACCTTCTTCAGGGGCTACAAAAGTAGAATGATTACTCATTCTACTTTTGTAGCCCCTGAAGAAGGTTTGTTCATATTAAACTCATTGCGACATTTGCCCTATGTCGTATCGGGTAACGCCGACATCCGGCGAAATCGCTTTGAAAACATGCTGTTTTGGACAGAATATTGCCATTCTTTTCCAAAGTAGAACTTATTTTCCAAATGTACCACCAGAAATAAGTTAAGCATTATCTAACCTACTACTGATAAAAAGCTGGAGTTATTTTGTCGAGATTTAGGCATGGCATTTTTTTGTTTTGTGGCGTCGATTTGATGTAAAATATATAAGAGTGTGACCGGTCGGGAAACCACCGGGCTCGGGAAAACTGGGAAAGCTCGACAGCGCATGCTTCGAATGATAAATGTACCGCCAAATTCAAATAGTTGAATAAATTTGTCGCACTTTGATATATAATTCGCGAGGGTTTATGAGGATTACGGCATGGCAAAACAATTTCGCAAGTTCTCTTTCTTGTTCTCTCCTTTCTCTTCGCTCGTCGCGTGACGGTTACTGCAGCAAGAGATCATTTCTATTTCCATTTCTATGCATCGTGATTCAAACGCGAAGTTCAGCCGGCAGAATTATGATAATTTATATTTAATTATATTTTGGAGCAGTCAATCACAAAAAATTTCCTGAATTGAATAATTTCCCCTCGCTCGTTATATTTACTCTCGCAGCTATTTAGATTATCTCATTTCATAAGACAAAGAAAAAAACCGGGAATCTGCACTGGGTTGAATTGACAGACGACACATTGAAGGAACTGGATATCCAAGGAGCTGTGGTTAATAGCCGAATGAATTACTGGCTTTACGAAAAAAATTGGCTTCTAAAGAGAGAAGTGCGAGATAGAAGGGAGGTGCGAGCGTCCGGAGGCTGCTTGATATAAAGTGGAAATTAAGTACTCGTGCTTTCACTGTAAACTATCAAGGACATCAAGAGTTAGACAAAGCCGCTTTAGTATCGTAAACTAGCCAGTCATCGTATTTCTCACTGAATCCCACGAAATGAATTTTAAGGCATTTTCTTGACGTGTCCACTTCAACTACCTCCACGACATACAAATTCCTGTCCATTCTTGGTTTTCACTGAGATCTCTCGACCTTTTCTTCGCGGATTTAGCGGTACGTTCCACTACAAAACGTCGTGGAGGACATGACAGACGGTTTGGTCGGTTGGCCATAATGTGACCCCTTGTAATCGCGTGATGGGTTAACGTGAACTTCATCACAAAGCGCACGCGCTGTAGCAAGTACTTCATGTAACGATCATCGAGAGCAAATGTCCTCATTTGTGGGCAATAAGTTTGATATGTGCAAACCGAAATATCGGGCAATTTTTTTGTTTCATACATTTTTTTGCTTTACGTATTTCGTCTTCTGTGTCTTCGTTTCTTTAACTGCCGTAAGGATCAGTCGTTCCGTATATTTTTTTACTTCAAATTTTTTACTGATCCAGGTCTACTTAAGATCCGGCAACTCTCAACGCCTTGTCGCTGTGGTCTTTCCAGTTTATAAATTTTTTATTATATTTTGCCAGGAAATTTTACAGTATTTTACAGTGTTTACAATATATTCTTACTTAAATCGAAATAAGAAACCAAAAGGAGGATGGTAGTTCCCATTTTGCCAATGCTCAGCTATTATTCTCAATACAGTATATAGTTTTAAGTTGAGCATTAACCCTATTCTGCCTTGGGGGGGGGGGGGGGAGGGGTGGGCACATTGTGCCCTCGCTGACTTTAACGAATTATAACTTTTAAACGGCTAGACGAATAATCACCAAATCTCGTGACTTTTCCTAACATTTATCAGAGAAAATGTTCCTGTGTCAATGACGTGTCTATGATGATTGTCATGACTTTTCCATAGCAACCGTCTACTCAGAAGTGTATTTTGACTATTTTCTGTCTTTTTTCAGTTTTTTTCAGGTTTTCCCCCTTCGCTTGTAAGAAGAAGATAATTTTTAACTTTTGTGTGCTTGTTTTGACTAAGTATGTTTCCTAAAACAAAATCATATATTTTTTGGTGACGTCATTGTCAGCTGCATGACTGCAGGTTTGGGAACCAACATGGCGGCCTCAAATTCAAAATGGCGGGTTTGTGATGTTATTGTGACGTCACGACACGTCATAATTGACACATCATAAGCCCAATCTGTTAAGCTAATGACGTGCTACAAACTTGCCAAGCTTCATCGCAAGAACTTTAATACTTTTTGAGATCTATAAGGGGGCACTTTGTGCCCCTCCCCCCCAGGCACAGAAACTCAAAAAAAAGCCCAGGCAGAATAGGGTTAAACTCTTGGAGGGAGATGGCGCATAAAGAGGGTGGTTTAGTTAAACTGAATTTCTTCGTTAGTTTTTCTATCGTATGAGTTCGAAATTACACCAAATAACTTTTCTTCTGTTGCTGGGGTGATCTGACGTTTGTTGCGTTGAACCATTGGAAAACGTCTTTTGCAAATGTCTTCGCGTAAAAGAGTATTCAATGAGTATGTGGTCAATGGAGTCGTTTTGTCCGCAGTATATGCATCATCATCCTCGTTGATACCAAATTTGAGTAATTCTCTATTCGTAACTATAATTCTAGATATGAAATTAAAGTAAAACTCTTTGGTGGCAGTATCTTTTGCCTTTGTCAATAAACGGTTCCGTATTGCCCTAATTATTTGATAATACTGAAGAAAGTTAGTTTGGCATCCGTATTTATCGGAAAAACTCCTTGAAAGTGAAGAAGTTTCCTTATTTTTTTCTCAGCGCGTGAGCGGGCAAGATGAACCAAATCCTGCAATCTGATTGGTTCCGGGAGTGGGCGGAATTTTCCGATCTTGACCGCGGTCAACGGAACGGCAATAACAAAAAATTTGTATTAAATGGGTTTTTAAAAACTTTAAAATCTTTAAAACGTTCTCCGAAACTTAGAATTCTGAAATTTTTTGTACATTGTCGTTAAAAACTTTCTTTCCAAAATTTCTTGTTAAAATACCGAAGGTTGTACAATGTAAATCGCCTCTTCCCTTTCGACAAACATTTGAGTAAATCGAGCAGGAGTTAGCTACATGTATCGAAATTTGAGAAAATAAAGGGGTTTCTTTTAGTTATATTGCTTCCTGTGATTTCTGAGTTTTAACAGAGTAAAAAAGCGTATTTTGCTGCTCTGGTGTCACAAACGGCTTCGTTTCATGGTTCATTTTACGCGCGCTTGCAAAACGTTGCTTTCCGAAAACAACAAGACACGTTTAACTTTTGAAAAACAACAAGAAAAAAATAAAAATATTATTTGCCGGCCTTGGTCGGTCCGTATTGAGAAAAACTGTGCCCTCGGTCTTGAGCACGGCCCTCGGCCTGCGGCCTCGGGCCGTACTCAAGACCTCTGGCACAGTTTTTCTCAATACGGACCTCCCGGCCCGGCAAATAATATATATATCATTGTTAAGAAGGTCTTTAACAGAAACAACCCCTTTCTTGAACCATTCATTGATATATACTGGCTTCCTGCCAACTAGTATTTGTTAAATAAAACTATATCTTGTGATTGATCATTGCCATAGAGAGTTTTCAATTCATTGAAAGAGTCAAGTATATTTTTATAAAAAACGGGTAGTTGGTTGAAATACTTCGCATTTTAGTTGCACCTCAGTATAAAATTTAGACCAACCTCGTTCCCAGGACTTTTTCCTTTTTTTTTTAACCAATATTTTGCTTTGTTTTATTATAGTTCGTCCTCGTGTCTCCCTTCATCCGGGACCTCATTACGCCATTAAAGGAAACAACTTTCCTCTTCCAACCTGTCACGTGACTGGGCATCCGGCACCAGTGGTCACTTGGAGAAAGTCATCTGGTCAGTTACCCCAGGGGAGGGTGAAGTATAACAACAGCGCTTTTCAAATTTTACATGTCCGCAAAGAAGATTCAGGCACGTACTTCTGCTCAGCTGCAAACCTTTTAGGAAGTGTTGAAAAGAAAACGCTGTTAGTTGTGGTCTCACTCCCTCGGTTCACTGCTAAGCCAAACGCGAAGTTTGTTGCATGGTCTGGTGACACTTTGAAATTAAACTGCAGCGCTACTGGTGATCCACAACCAGTCATTTCCTGGAAAAGAAAAGGAGGTCAGTTGCCAGTTGGTCGGAGCCAGCAGATCAATGGAGCTTTAGTGATCAGAGACATAGCAGCGGAAGATGAAGGGAATTACATTTGTGTTGCGACAAGTGCAGGAGTATTTAAAGTGCCTATGAAATTATTTCTTTTTTGGTGTTTTTCTGTATTTTATTATATGCAAAGAACGAAAATAATTACCATTTTCAGGTAACCAAAAGGAATACCAGATTTTCAGCTGCTCAAAGATGCGAACTCTCAGTTCAAAGCTGGCGCCTATTTTTGGAGGGGACTGGGACGAGTCGAGAAGCGATGACATAGGAACGATGATCATCACTCTGTTTATAAGCCAAAATTCCCCTGGACTCTCTAGTGTGGTGGTTGATAAAAGCTGTTTTTTACTTTGTCACAAATGGCGGACAGCGACGATTGTGTTTCTCTTTCGGTGTCTGAAGATAGCCAGGATGCTTCTGATCATTCTGATTCGAATGAAGTGGTCGTGAGTGATTTGGTTGAGCCGTATCAAGACGAACCGCTTGGCCGCTCGAGCGATGAAAGTGAAGACAACGAAGAAGATGCAGATAGCCTAACACCAGCTAATTTAAGAACAAGATTCGAAGGAGAAAAGCTGCTAGACGAATGGTAAGAACGCTTTTCCTTGGATTATAGCCTCTTAACAATAGGATTAAACTCTGGAGCCTTTGAAAGTTAGCCAGCGTCAGTTGTTTTCATCTGCACTTTCCTACAGATTCATTTACTTTAGTGACTGTCAGATAGAGCACATTTTCATTATTTCGACCCTTGTGATTTGCATTATCTGCTTTTCAGGTGCGACTGTGGTCAGTGCAACACTGACCAGCTAACAAGTGTTCTAGAATATCGATGTTGCTGGGAAGTCTTACAGGCTCGACAAAAGTTGACCTTCGATGGCAGCATTGAACGGCCGGATAAAGTGCATAACGCAGCATGACGATTACAACGCGATGTTGCAGAGTCTTGAAAGTGGAGTCAAAACGACAGCGCAAGAAGCCGTAGCTTCCACTTGATCAAAGGAGACTGCAATAGTCTCAGAATAACTTGGATCCTTTAGACACTCTATACCTCACCCGTGATAAAGAAAGTTTAATACATATCTTGCACATAACCGCAAGCAGACATCTGATCACGGACTTAGAAACTTGGGATCCTTCAGAAAACATCACTCTTTTAAGCGGCTTTAAGGAATCTTACAATTAATCTGAGCCCAAAAAGCTAACTAATTGCCAAAGAGCTAGCACACACAACGGCACAGAGACTTAAAACGGCTCTAAGAACGTAACTTAAAACCCTCCAAATAGTTTATATCATAGTTTATATCTCTTGATCAATAGGTCAACCACACCGGCACAATTGTGTCACCTTTCGATCACCTTGATCAGAGGGACAAGGCTGTTGCGAACGTACTAAGAAAGCTCTATTTGGAATGATTAGAACAACTTAAGCGACTAGCGGGAGTCGTGTTTGGCCTGTCATTTTACATACTCTCATACGTTCAAAGCAACTCTCCTCGAAGTGCACGGAGCACAGATGAGATTGTTTGGAAGGATTCCAACCCGGTCGATGTCTGCGGACGAATTATGTCCATTTGTTCCGCCTATCTGGTTCGGAAGGGAAATTCTGCAAACTCACGTTTTTAGTGAACTGCTTATTCTTACAACTCATCATATTGGGGCCTCCGGCCACGCAATATCTTCCACCTTTCTTCTCGCTTTCCTTATCGGCCATTATGCCCGCAGCACTGAGTCATCGTTTCTACGTCACAACGTTGTAACATGATCGTTTTGGCCGCGCGGCAAACAGAACCACTTTTTGGCGCGACGAACAAAACTTTCATGCGCTAAAAAAACTGTTTCGCATCGTTTCGAACCCTTAAAACCCTTCAGTTTGAGACCACATAAGATGAAACCTTTCAGAAATCGAAAAAACGAAATAATTTCATAGGCACTTTAAGGGGGAAACGGCTACTTACATTGAAGTTAAAGGTGAGTCTATGTTGTAGATGCTATTTAGTGTTCATATCAAAGGGTTTAAAGCAAACATATAAAATCGTAGTTAGGGACTTACTGCTAGGAGTCCGGTTATTAATTGATATATAGAAAATTAGTTAATTTGCTTACCGAGGAAGAATAAAGAAGATAAAGTGAAGCACTGCATTCTTTGAATAAATAAATGATGAAGTATGGAAAAAAGAGGGAAGCAAGTAAGTAATGAATAATTTTAAATGTGATTGAACGAATAAATGAAGAGAGAAAATAAATTAGTGAAACAAGAAACTTACAAACTCTTTGCGTTCCATATCATTAATCCTTTGCTAATAATGAGCCACTGTTTTTTGTGGTTTTTGTTGTTGTTTTTTCCTGAACTGTTATTGTTTTGCTTCAATTTAGATATACCAAGACTTACTATCCTTGCTGCATCTCATATTCTTGGCAGCTTCGAAAACAAATACCGTTACCAGTTGAATTCTTACTTGATCCCAGTCCTTCAGAGTTCAGCCCGTAGCAGGTTTGTGAGATGTTGGCATGCTAAGACAGATGGTTGGGCGGCATCAACATTTCACAGACAGTGTGATGCCAAGGGTCCTACAGTCACCATCATTAAAGTCAACAATTACATCTTTGGTGGATACACTGACGTGTCTTGGTCTAGTAAGTATCATTGCATTGAATTACAACACGAATTTCTCACACTTTTTAGTGTAACCATTGATTGGATTGGCGTGGCAGTTTATGGGTTGGACAGATAATTGGGACGTCATTTACGTCTCACAGACAGTGTGATAACAAGGGTCCTACTGTCACCATCATTAAAGTCAACAATTACATCTTTCGTGGTAACACTGACGTGGCTCCTCGGCCCAGTCTTACTCATGGTAATATTTTACGGCTGTACGCATACGTATTGTACATGTTGTAGTTCAAACTTGTCCTTGGTTCAATTTTTATTTTCTTTTGTTTCATATTCATTATCATATATTAACATAAAAAAACAAAGGAAAATAAAAATTGAACCAAGTATAAAATTGAACCAGCAACATACACACCTTAATGTATAATGGTATTATAATGAAATGCTTGATTGTGTGTGGCTGTCCAGCCGGCTATTTGTTCACGTTATTGGTGCACAGTCACGTGAGGGTATCCACTTAAAGCTGCCCAATTACAACTTTTTATCATAACATAACTGCAACTGGACTCGTACAGTCTGCGGGTGTTAATCAGTTGAAATTAATTATTAGAGCTTTTATGCTTATTCTACACTTTTTTCAAATCTGATAGACTATGTGTAAGCTTAATTCAGCATGTCACCGGTTGTGATTAACAGCCAAGGAAAAATATTTGTCCCTGACAGGAGTCGAGAACCCATGACTTTTGCAGGGATCGGAAGTGATGGAATATATCAGTCGTGTATCACGGACGTTTTGAGTGAAGGAGAGTTGACCTAGAGTTCCCAGAATTTTGTCGTTGATACGATTAACTGGTTTTCGAACTTTATGACATACAACCTCACGTACGCATTTTGAAATAACACGTCCGATTCCTTTTTGAATTTTACCCTACTCAGTCTAATCATCATTACTAATTACAGAGAAAGTAAAAGATTTTTCGCTTTGCACTAAATAACAAAGCAGATGATCTTTCGTGGTACCAATGCGTTGCGCACCCTCAAAAGGACGTCTGTGCAAAGAGCTGAGGTAATTTCTTTCTTTTATAGCGACCTTTTTCTCCCCCCCCCCCCCCCCCGATGAGCTTGGTTAAAGCCGTCCGCTCCCTCAAGACAAATCCGATATTTTTCTTGAGGGGAGCAAGCGCCTGGATACATGCTACCTGCGAGAATTGCAACCCCCAAAGTTTCCAATTCATTGTACTTTGCACTTTTTCTGGATTTGGTTAGAGCTCGATCATCATCATGAGGTGATTCTATCCTTTACTCAGACTCTCTGTTGCAGCAAAGCACATGCGCAGTCTTCTATTAAGATTAAAGTGTGACTAGCCTGCAGGACAAGTGAGCTCACTTGTTTGCGATTTCGTGCAAAATGTTAAGGCGCGGAGAATGTTATTTTATTGCATGCTGCACGCCACTCTTTTTTCTTTGGTTGTTTTGAGTCTATTGGACTAAACCACAGGAGACCTGCAATAGACTTTAATTGCAAAGTGCGAATGCTTGTCGTGCACAACTTTTGTGGCTTAATAGCGCTCGTATTTTCAAACCTTTCTTCGCACTACAAGCATTTTGAAATTACACGATCGATTACTCGACTGTACTTAATCAGTGCAATTATCATTGCTTATTGTAAGAACAAATTTATAATAGATTTGAGCATTTATTAGTCTCCCTCGCAGCCGTTTTAAGTGTCGTGGGGACCGGAGCGTTGTGTGACGACACTAAAAACGGCTGCGAGAGATACTACGCATATGCATTTTGCAGCATTCCACGAAACATCCTGGATAATAACAAAGCAAATGGTACCAATGCGGTTGTTTTTCTCTCAAAAGGTCGTCTTAGCAAAGAGCTGTGTACTTTCTATGCCAGCGACTTTTTTCTTCTTCCCTGGAAAAGCCTTAAGGTACAGCCGCTGGCTCCCCTGAAGCCAAACCCGAAATTTTCTTTAAGGGAGTGGGCGGCTGTATACAAGATACCCTCGAAATTAGCAGTCCTCGGTTTCCACATTGATTACTTTGCATTATTTCCGGATCTGATTCGATTTACGTCATCATCATGGAGTGATTCGGTTCTTGCTCAGTCGTTCTATAGCAGTAAAGCACACACACAGTATTCTATTAGGATTTAAAAGTACGAGTAGCTTGCAGGACAAGCAAGCTCACTTGTTTGCGATTTCGTAGGAGTTACAAAGGCGCATAGAATGTATTTTTGCTGCACGCTGCATGTCATTCGGTTTTCTTTGGTACTACAGTTGTTATTTTGAGTCAAAATTAGACTAATTTACAGGAGACCATAGAGCGCACTGTAAGTCCTGCAACAGACTGCAAGTGCAAAGCGCGAATGCCAGATGAGCACAACTTTCGTGCACAGCGATCAGCATTTGTGTCACTTTCTCTGCAGTTGAAAACTTGCGATACAGCGAGAATCTTGGGACTGAACGGAACGTCAGTAGCATATGAAGAAGAGGGGAAGACTGGGTAAAAAGTTGAAACTTCTTCCCTCCCTAGCCTGTCACCTAGTTAGAATTTGCTGGCTAGCCTGATATTGGACAGTTTTCTTTACACCGTGTTCTCAAAGACTATATCCAAACTATTTTCACCTAAAATGTTTTCGATTATCCAAGGTTTCTGTGGTTACTCCTCAACTAGATAAGCCTGCAATTATGTAAATACTTAATCATAGAATTATTTATTAAATGTTATGTGGGTATGTAATTATAAAAAAAAAAGTGTTTTCTTTCCCTAGGTTCTGGTGGTTGGGCTTCATCCAGTAAATCGTTTATTTACTCTCTGTACAACATCAATGGCTACGCTCCTGTTAAGCTACAGATTAAGTCAGGACAAAACGGGCACGCTATATACAGAGGTTCTAGTTACGGACCAACGTTTGGTGACGCACACGACATCTACATATCGAACAACGCTGCGAGCGACAGGCAGTCCTACACCTATTGTGGCGACACTTACCCCCTCCCCCCAGGGTATTCTTCATCTGGTCCTTCCTGTACATTTTATGCGGGAAGCTACAAGTTCACTCCCACTGACATTGACGTATTCTACGAGACAACAACTTAAACCAAACAAACAAAATACTGTGAACTCTGGTTACCCGATCTACCTCATCTCCCTCAGTATCATTTAGTGAATTCAAGGTTTGAAATAGTGACAACCCTTAGGTTCATTTGACTCCTGGTCAGTTCGTTATTTTAAGCTCTGCTTAGCTTTTCTTTTCGAGATTTCCCAATTCTGATCCAAACAAATGTTAAAGTCTCACGACTTGTTATTTCAAAACTGGATAGATGGAAAAAATTTCACATACTCTATAATCATATTTTTCTAGTTTAACGCGGACTACAGTATGTTTTTTTTTGTCTTGACGCTCGAGCATTTGCTGAATTTTTTTGTGTGGTATAATTTGAAGTAAATCGCACCCTTATTTTTTCTTGGAAGGAAAAAATAAAAAGGAAAAATCACATCATTCTTCACACTTACCAAGTTAGACCACTATCAGTTGAAAATAATGATGCTCATCAATCTACTAATTGATTACCTTAATATAGATTTCTCGGCACCCAAAATAATTTGTGAAGATTCACAAAAAAATCTAAAAGATTCATATACCTTGCACTACAAACCAATGAAGGCATTATGAGATTGTGCCTTGAAATCAGGGTTGTATAAAAAAGGAAAAATGTTGAAACGTCTGGCGATTCACCTGCTGCTCAATTGATGGTATAATTCATCATTTTGATGGATTCAAGTAGTTTTCCACGGAGGCGGTTTCGTCTAATTCTAGTGTTTATTTCTCGGTTTTCAGGTCGTAATTTAATTTTTTTGTGCTTTACACAGTTAAAAGTTAAAACAGTCAGTAGTTTGAATCTCATCTGACACGTTTTAAAACACTTTTCTCCAGCTTGTAGTCTTTTTCCCGGACTCAGTTCAAATGACAACCTCATTCACAGGCTCTCGATCCTACGAGCAGGAGGCAAGTTCAAATTATAATAGAAAAACAAAACAAAACAAAACAAAAGCAAGTACAGCCTTTGATAGTTCGGTTGCTCCTTAAGATTTTATCCGCAAACTCAAAAGTTAGATCCGCCTCTCACAGCGTAGTAAACAGCAGCGGAGAACAATGCTGCTAAGTAGTTTTCATTGAGAAGGTTCATATTTGAGAGCTTTACCCATAGTTTAAAAACTTTGAACCACCATAAAAAGCACACCATACTAAACATCATCACAGGAAAACTCTGTTTAATTTCTGTGATTTAACTTTTGAACCGTTAATCATTAAAGTGGCTGCTGTCGTCGCCGGACAGGCGATGGCCTTTCAAAGCTATTGGGGTACACTCTTTTTCCATTAGCTCGTTTAGATTAAAGATTACTAGTAAAGCTCCCCCCTCCCCTCAGTACCCTCCCTACCCCGGCTGAAAATGTTTGAAATTATTACAAAACACTGTAAAGAGTCAGCCAAGCCTTGCTCACTTTGAATTTTGTGTAAATACAAGAGATTGAAGATATATCGTTATCCTTTGTTGGTTAATAAAATATAAACTTATTTTCTTAGTGAATTATTACCCAGTTTGTTGTTTTGAAAAATCCATGTAACCGAGGTCTCTGAGTGTATGAGGCTTCAGCTCGATCAAACGGATTTAGTTGAGCATTGTTGAAAACAACTTTGTTGTGCAATGTTGAGCGAGTTGACCAAATGAGTTTAACATTGTTGTTCGCAGTTGGGAACAAAAGAAAGTTGATTCAACATCTCTCAACAGGAAGGCCAAACATGTTTAGCAAGTTGAATTCATCAATGTCGAACAGTGTTGTTCAACGTTCAAGGTTGAGCACAATTATCCGAGGCCTAATATTAGCAAGAAGTTTCAAAAATTTTATTAATTAGCCTATTTTTTTTGGCGTATATCTTATATTACAGTCTGTAGCTAATTGGCAAAGAAACGCTAGAAAAATTTCTCCTTATGTGAAAAAAAAAAAAAACTTGATTAAACTTAAAGAGAAGTGTTACTGTCCTGGGCCCAGTTGTTCAAAGGGCGGATAACGCTATCCACCGGATAAATCGTTATCCAAGGGATAAATGATAACAAAACAAAGTACACTATCCACTGGATAGTGATTTATCCAGTGGATAGCGTTATCTGCTCTTTGAACAACCGGGGCCTGTAATTAGAGTAGCTGGTTGTATTGTATAACTATTGCATGGTGTATTTTTAAACAACTATAATGAGCCAGCCACCGCTAGACCTACCCGTAGTTTTAGCTGACTCACAGATTGGAAATATGAATGCTTATCATGAACATGTAACTAGTAGCTTTGCTGATAGTGAAAGAAAGCTTGATTAAAATTGCGTATTTACATTACATTATTCATTCAGAAAGTTTCCTTTTTTGAAATCGTTTTAGGTAGCAGCAGTTGTTGATGTGAACGCTAAGATTAAAACTAGAATATCCTGAAAGGTCTTATATTCCGTTGTAGTAGACCTTATTCAAGTAGTTTCCTATTTTTCTTTTTACGCAAGCGTACAAACATATTATATAGTTATTAAATTTTTAGATGAAATCCATGTAAATTTTTAGTTAATCCTATTTTTACTTAAATTATGAATATCATGTAAAACGCATTAGAATATTTTTATAAATTATAGCGCTATATAAGTTTATTAAATTATTATTATTTCAATTGTTTGAATTTTCAAAATAAAGTTTCATGTACCAGCAGTTCCTGGTGTGTGAATAATTACTGTACCCGAAGAAGTTTAACCGACAATCTTCAATATTTTTGGGACACCTTTGCATTTCCGTAACAGTAAGACAAATTCTTGGAAAATTAACCCCCACCCCCCCTCCCCTGTACCACGATGATTTCCCATTGATCAGCAGTTTATCTGTTGCTCAACATTGTTTATGGGGCAAGGGGAGGCGTGGGTCATTTTAACTAATGTTGTGGCCAAAATGATTTGCAAAAGTTGAAAGCAGCGGCTTGGAGTGAAGTGTCCCAGGAACATCTGCCGATAATTGTAGAGTCCTAAAAGCCTTTCGTTCCGTTGTAACAAACCTTATTCAAATGGCCACCATTGATTTCGTGACACAGTCTGAATAAATTCTAAAAGGAAGTTAATAAGCATTAAGGTTAATCAGTTTTTTTAATTTCACCTTTAAAACGTAAGTAAATTGGGCTTTTTTTTAAAATGTTTTATCTCTTTCAGTTTTCAACATTTTAAACTATTTTCTCTCCATATTTGCAATTAAATGTGACAATTTCCCTTTCAATTTATCGTATTTTATCGTATTTCTCGATATCGTTTTAGAATAAAGGACTGCTGATGTACACAGTTATGATGAACCATATATGGGTAGGATAAAAAAAACTGTTCTTCCAGACAGGCGACTTGAAACAATGTTTGTCTGCCAGATAATCAGTTAGGTGGGTTGAAAATATTGTTGAGGATAAATGTAAACAAATTTGAAAATGGTGTTTCTCGCAGCCAGCTTCAAAGTGACGTGGAACAAGTTCGCCATAGACCACAAACAGTCTCTCTTTCTGCTATGGGATAGTCGAGCAAAAACAACTTACGCGCGCACGAGCGCAAAAATCGCCTGCCGCATGGAAACGTGACGCGCACGTGCTGCACGCTCTTTCCCGCTCACTATACACCGGTGTCAGGTTTTCCACGCGTAGGCGATTTTCGCACTTGCTGCGTGTTCCTTTTGCTCGACTATTCCTGAACAGAAAGAGAGAATGCGGTCAGTTTGCTCCTCCACAGTGCACTGACAGTGTTGCAGCTTGAAGAACTGTGAGTAGTATTCTGTCATTAGTAATGAGAAATGAAGTATCAGTGTGGAAGTCATATAACCATATTACCAGTAACCTGCTTTGTCAGGCAAATAATCCCCCGACTTGCTAAAAGCTATAAAAAGAAGAAAACTTGGCAAACTACCCACACTCGTGATGTTAGTATCACGTAACAAGCTGAAACAGTATACATCAAAACCTTCCCGCATTGTGCAAAACATCTGTGCGGATTACTGAAAGAGCTTGGTTAAAAACCACCAAAATGTCTGTTAGAAAGCAGAATTTTCCCTCCTATGTTTCGATTTTCTCCGTTTTGTCAGTTGTACTGTACTGCTTGGGACTTTTACGAGTTGAGTTGGAGTTAAACGAGCAGAAGAAGAGAATAAACGCTCTTGAAAACATTGCTGAGACTAAACCGACGAACAACCCAGAGACGTCATAAAGTTAATTAGGGATACTGCCGGTAAGATTGTTGTAGTGCATGTTAACTATAACAGTATTGATAGAAGTTAGATTTTAGAACTCGGTTTCTTTGTTATGTAAACCATCACTTGTTACCCAAAATTAAAGCAGTAACGTGCAAATATAAGAGGTAAAACTTTAACAAGATGAGGAATTTACAGACTATCTACTGTGTGTTTTCTCCTGTGACAAACAAAACTTAGGGTTAACAGGTCACGTTCTTTAAGTTTTCTAGGCAAGTTGATATAGAAACAATGTTCATTTTTGTTTTCATTCTGTATTTTTCAAAAGCCTAACCTCCTTTTACTTCCAAAACTACCACTTAGCGATCATAGCTAATGCTATAACTGAACCGCCAAAGCAATGTAATCTGGCCATTGCGTGTTCTTTCCTGTGGCAAATAGAACCAAGGGTGAATAGGTTACATCTATTCTCTGAGAGGAATCAGAAAAAATATGAATTACGACAGAGACGAATTTTTTCGTCTGTTAATCTCCGAAGTTGTTCACATATAATGATAGTTTGATAACTGGAAAATCCCAGAAAATTTAGCCCTACCTTACTGTTACCTTCCACTTTGAACTGTTTTTTTTCTTCGCGTATCTTAACTGACTGATATGGAGACCAAAAAGAACCTCCACCAAAACACGAGACATGAATATTTGTATGCAATTTTAAATTGAATTTGATTGAAAGGGTTAAAGGATTAAAAGTGACATTATGGCTTTACGTTTTGAGTCTGTGGAAGAAAAAAATACGCTTTGACCCGGTAGATAAAAGTTATGCAACTTTATTATATAGCCGTGTAATATCCTCAACCTATTATCTTAAATCTAGGGGATATGATTTTTTGCTTGTATTTCGGCAAAGTGAAATTTCTGATTGATCAGTGTTAGTTTTTGGCCACTTCTGGGTTGCTCAAGACTAATTATTTCACAGGAACACGTCATGTTTTCAGTGGTGTGTAAATGCTTGTTAACTCTCCAGTGACCTTCTCCTCCAAGCAACGTTTATAGTTAACAGTCTAGATCTAAAGCTATAACACTGGCAACCAACCGATTTATTGTTAATAACTTTGCATACCTATTTGACAGCAGTTTATGGTTCGCACATAGCAAACAAATACCCAACTACCTTGTTCAAGGGAGAAAATGTTTACGGATCTAAAGAAAGCCGTAATAAAGACAACTAGTTTCACTCAGTTAGTCAATCAATCAAACAATGAATTAATCAATCAATCAATCAATCATGTGATCAATTTAAGTCAATTAGTTTATTACAGTCACTCCTTGTGCGCCATACGTAGCCTTCTATTTGGGTGCAAGTCATAACGTTGCTAATTTTATATGTCTTAGATGTGTAAAAAAAAGATAGATAAATGTATAACTGTACTGAAGAGAAACTTTAATCACTAAATTATTGTAAATTCAGACCTCTGACATGTACAAACGGTAAATCACTTTTCTTTCTTGGCAGAATCTCAGTTCAATAACCTCCATAAAGTCGAAAGGAACAGGCGCCAAGCTGCTTCAACAAAGAACACGACGCAAGCTCAACACACAGCGGACACGATGCTGAAAATCAACAAACTGTTATCAGAGGGGAGACTGCAACTCTGTCAATCAAAGGGGGACACGTGCGCGTCAGGTCCTCCAGGCCCTCCTAGACCACCTGGACCGAGGGGACAAAAAGGAGCCCGGGGACGAAGAGGGCAGAAAGGAAGGAGCGGCAATAAAGGAGACGATGATATTATGGGATCGCCGGAAAAGAGCGGCAGGCAAGGCAAGATGGGACCTGTTGGCCCACAGGGGCAGCTTGGAAACAAAGGACAGAAAGGAGACACAGGGTCTGCAGGCATGCCGGGAACTAAAGGAGAACCTGGTGAATCGATTTCAGCTCCTACTGTTGCTGTTACTCCTGCAAAGTTGACAGTTAATGAAAGTGGGTCAGCCTTGGTTCAGTGTTCAGTCAGTGGTAATCCTGAGCCACCAATAACATGGAGTAAACTTGACAATCAGTCAGAAATAAGTCAGTCAGCGGATTCACGTGGCAAGCTGGTTTTAAAAAACGTGACAGGAAGTGACTGAGGTGTTTACAAGTGTTCTGCGAGAAACTTCTTAGGACAGGCGCAGAGACTGGTGCCGCTTGAAGTAAATGGTAAGCCGTATCTCGTGTCGTGTCTTTTGAACAGTCTATAGAACAATAGAAGCACAGACACCTAGATCTAGAACATTATCACCAACTACAACTACTGTGAGGTAAGATACAGTATGACAATTCTCTTTATTAAGGGTACATAAGAATTAAGAAAGAAAGGAAACATAATGCGATTTAGATAACGAGAGGCCAACTATTAAAAGTGAGTCGAAGAAGAAATGAGCTCCACTTATCATAATAACAGCCAAGATTATTCTATCTCGAAATGAGGCGTTTCGTATTTTTGCCAATAGATGTGTTATCGATTTCTTTATAATTTGCAAATTTTTCTTGATTCTTGAATACAGTAAACGGCAGACGCCAGGCTGCATTTTGCACACTTGAAGGACACTGCAAAATAATTAAACAATAACTGCGTAATCAACGTGAAATATTTCTTGATTTGTTTTAGTTTGTCCTCACGTTTCACTTCAACCGGGACCTCACCATGCCATTGAAGGGAGCAATTTTACTCTTCCAACCTGTCATGTGACTGGAACCCGAAACGAGTGGTTACTTGGAGAAAGTCATCTGGCTACTTACCCCAGGGGAGGGTTAGGTACAACAACAGCGCTTTGCAAATTTTACTTCTTCGTAAAGATGATTCAGAGTTCTACTTTTTTGCAGCAGCAGACCTCTTAGGAAGTGTTGAAAAGAAAACGCTACTAGTTGTAGTGTCCCCTCCTCAGTTCACCGTTAGGCCACCTGCAAGAGTTTTTGCACTCTTAGGAGACACCCTGAAGTTAAACTACAGTGCTACTGGGGATCTACAACCAGTCATTAACTGGAAAAAGCAAGGCGATCAGCTGCCAGTTGGTCGCAGCCAACAGACCAATGGAGAATTAGTGATTCGGGACATAGTATTGAAGGATCAAAGTTATTACATCTGTGTTGCAACAAGTGCAGCATTGTTAAACGCAGAAACTGGTGCCTAAATTGAAGTTAAAGGTAGGTTATATTGCAAACGCTCTTTTCTGTTGACATAAAAAGTTTTATAGCTGAATATAAAGAAATTACAGTTTAAGTAGTAAGGTGGGCTCACTAGGGTCACTTTGCCTCGTTTTGATGTTGAGGGGGGTTGCTAGGGTGGTTGCTAAGGAAGGGAAAAACCGCAGACGATAGGGAGGGCGGGCTCAACCGGAAGTCACGTGGTGAGTGATATGGGACATATATGGACCATGTATGGGTTTGATATGGGATAATCTATGGCCCATATATGGGTTTGATATGGTTTTGATATGGCACAAGATCCATAGTAGTAATGGGCGTCGATATGGTGAAATGAATGAAAAAGACCCACCCCCCCAATTTTTTAAACCAATGAGAGACTCGTGCCATTCCTTTTTATCATGTGATCCCGGTCAAGAGAATGAACCAATGAGAGAAGGGGTCAAAGGTCAATGGATGTGAATGGTCATGTGAGTAGAATGGGAAACCGCTGACCAGTGATGGAAAATGGATCGCGGGCTCATTCGATAGGGCGGATAGAGGTCATGTGATTTTTGTGGTGAAACTGCTGACCAGTTGTACCCCCAAAAAAGGACCGCGGGCTCACAAAAGAAGAAGACGAGACTGTTTTGGTTCCTTGGTTTTTTTTGGGTAGTAGTATAGGGGGGGCGCTTTAGGTAATGGCGGCGAGGAGGAAATGAGGAGGGATGAGGAGGGATTTTTCCCAGTAAAGGGATCGCGGGCTCAGCTCCGAAAAAGAGAGGACATTTCGTGACGCTTACATGACGTAGGTCAATGGCCCTCTGGCTAGGGTGGGAAACCGCTGACCAGTGATGGAAAAAAGGATCGCGGGCTCAGAGCAGAAAAGAGAGGACATTTCGTGACGCTTACATGACGTAGGTCAATGGCCCTCTGGCTAGGGTGGGAAACCGCTGACCAGTTGTGCCAAAAAGGATCGCAGGCTCAGATCAGAAAAGAGAGGACAATGACATAGGGAATACATAGGGAATACATAGGGAATACATAGGGATAAAGGGATCACGGGCTCCGATCAGAAAAGAGAGGACATTTCGTGACGCTTACATGACGTAGGTCAATAGCCCTCTGGCTAGGGTGGGAAACCGCTGACTAGTCGGGGAAAAATGGGGATCGCGGGCTCAGATCAGATAAAAAAAGACGCCATGTTGAAATCAATGACTTTTTAATCCTTTTCCTTGGGTGTGGTCACACGCGCATCAACAGGGTGAAGGTGTGTCTTGGCAGGCGGCTCGATATCCGTAAGGGTAGGTTTGAAAGGTGGCAGGATCAATGACTCTCTTGTCGTACACCAACTGGTAACGCTTGTAATCCGGAAAGGTGTAGAGTTGGTAGTGTTTGGGATCGCGCACAATCTGATGCGTTTTGGTGACTAGAGTTTGACGCGGTTTCTTTTGAGGGTTTTGGATTTCGTCCAGGACGTTTTGACGCATCACGTTGAAATTTAATTGGGTTTTGCCTTCCCAGTTGAGGCGAAAACCCCTTACTTTGCATTCCACTTTGCCTTTCTTTGTGACATAGCCATAATTCTTGGGACCACCTGACACGAATTCTTCAATGTAGTCGTCGGCGTCTAATTCGCTCGTAAACTCGCCGAGGTAATCCCCCAAGACTGGGTTGGATTGACCCTCGTCTTCCAGATAAACCACGGAGTCGGTGTCATAGTACAAGACCCGTTCCCCCAATTGTTCCAACGCAGCATAGAGACGAAGTCGAGCCCAACAGGTAGTGAAACAAGCCACAAAGATGTTGAGGTTTGGGGAGACGGGGATGTCTTCCTCTTGGTACTGGTAGAGTACCTCCACCATTTGGTCATTCATCACGGAGACGTGACGAACGTCCAAGGTGGAGGTATCTAGGAAACTGTGAAAGGCTTTGGGATCATCAAATTCTTGGACTTGGGTCTTGTTGAGCCGTTGTCCAAACTTGCCCCACATGGAATTGAGCATCATTTTCGCTAAGGTCCGGAGACCAGGATTCTTCTCGATCTTGTTGTAGTCCAACCGGATGCCTTCATGTTCGAAGTACTCTTGGATGTATTGTAGTCGCTTGGTTTCGTCGTCTCCGACCCACGATGGCCACCCACTAGCTTCTTGCTTGATTTTCAACCAAGTGTTGACGTAGTCTCGGAAGAGTCCTTCACAGGTCTCGTGAAAATCCCAGACTTCGTTGATGTACTGGACTTGGTATCCTAAGTCCACCGCTTTAGACAATTCCGGGCTGCACCATGTCCCGGTCAGGACGCGTTGTTCGTCGGTGTGGTCGCACTGAGCGGATCTCTCCCGAAGAGGTTTTGCCATTTCTTCTTTGACACAGGTGGCACAGAGGGGAAAGGTGAGTTTGCTCTCATGGCGGTAAGGCAGTACGGGATGGTACAAGGCACGTGGAGGGAGGACTTTGCATTGGATTAGACCAAAGTAGAGGCTGATGTCGGTGTGACCCGGTTGGTAAATGAATTCAGGATGACCTTTGGGGTACACACAGGTTTTGTTGACCCAAGGGTACAAGGAGGTGACATCAATGTAATGGATCTTTTGGCTGGGAGTGACATGGTGGTACAGCTTGATAGCATTGGTACGACCTCCACAGAAACCGTCACGAGGGTTGAGGGGGTCGTTGAAGTCCAGGTTGTCGACGAAGGATTGGATCTCTGGGTTGGTTTCTTTGAGACGTTTCCATTCGCACCCCCATATTTGGACCACAGTGTACCCTTGTTCTCTAAGCTGTTGGACCTTGTGTTGCGAGGTTTCGTAGACATCTTGCATGGTTCGATCATAGTGACGCACATGTTTTTCGTGGCGGTTAGGATGACAGGTGGGACATCCATGGGTGAAACAACCTTGAAATTCGTACACGGTCTGGGTGTCGTGGCAGTAACCATCCACGAACCCCACGGCTGGGATGCGAACCTCACCGGCATTGCCCGCGTGTTGAATGTCCTGGGGCTGTTGTTGGGCACACCAGGTTAGCCATTCGATGGCCACATTGGAATGGTTTATACGGTTCTTCCAACCACGGACGGGTTCACTGGCAATGCTGTTGGGGATCATCCGGTTCATGCGTAGATCCCGGTTGCAGGCGGAAGCAATGGTGATTTGATCGAAGGGGTTGAAACCCGCTTGAGCTTCAAACAATCGTTTGAAGGTGAGACATCCTTGTTTCAAGAGACGCACATCTGATTCACAGTACGCGATCAATTCTTTCTGGAAATCAAAGACCACCTCCTTATCGCGTTGCTCTTGATGCCACTTTTCCAAGGCTTGCTTGCCTTCGGGAGACATGGTTTCAGGCATGTAGTAATCGAGGGCCGGGACGATGCCCACGTAGTTTTGATGCTCGGGGAGGTTGAACTTGTGTGGGAAGTAACCCTTGTGGAGTTCTGTCAATCCAAAGGTTTTGGGAAAGGCCGACAAAGGCATCTGGAAGAAACTGAGAGAATCGATGAAACGGATACGATCGTGTTGGACTTGTAAGAGTTTACATCCGTTCCGGAGCTGTCCGACGATCCGGTTGTCACTATGGTATTGATGAACCACAAAGTACCCATCGTACCCTTGGAAATTATGAGCCATCACATTGACTTGTCGGGTGTCGTTCAACGTGAGCGTATCCAACCATTCGAGAAAATCTCTGGTACAATATTCGCCTGGGAAATGCACGGGGTTGTCGTCGTCTTCGGTTTCGGCCACGATGAGATTAGCGATGTGTTGTTCGTGGGGTTGCATGGCTTCAATGTCAAAAAACACGTGCAAGGGTGGCAGGTCGTCCACATCGTCTTCTTGCTCCTCCTCCTCCGGGGCATTGGGGGTTTGAAGTCCCGCAGCCGCGGCCCCTCGTTTGGCGCGAGGACCCCCTTGACGTTTCTTCTTTCTCTTCTTCTTTTTCTCTTCTTGAGGCTTTGGGGCTCGTTGAATAAAACATAGATGAGTCTGGGCGTCCACGTACTCATGGCAGGAAGGACAATCTATGTGCCAGCATTGATGCCTTTGAATTCTTTCTACCCCTACCTCCTGCTTTCGGCAGGAGGGGCATCGCCTGCGAAGAAAGCACACGGTGGACTGTGGGTTGGTGGTGGGTTTGCCCGCCTGGTCAACAGCCAGATGTGTTTGGAAACAAGTGTCTCCGAAAAAGTCGCGATGACAAGTGTGGCAACGTTGGGTCGCTTTGAGGCCTCTTGGGTAAGCTGCCTGGAAATCGGGGCAATCTTTTTGACGACAGGCTCCGCAAAGTCGTTTTTTGTCGCATCGATGCCCTCCCTGGGTGTTATAGGGTTTCCAACAGTGGCCACACACATAACTGGACCCGAAAAACCCTGGCAAACGGGTAATGACATCGTAATGGCCATGGTCGTGGAGCAAAATCAATGGTTTGTCTTGGGTGCCTCCAAAGGTGGTGATATGGAACGAGCGATGGGCGTCCACTAGAATGATCTGGTAATTGGCATGGGACGGGGCGGCACTGAAGGCCGTCAAGGCATCGTAGCTGCAAGGACCCAAGGGCACCTTGGCTTCGTGATGGAGCAACAGAGCCAATTCTTTTTGGATTTTCCTACCGTGTCGAATCGATTCCCATTTCGGGTGTTGGTCCAGGCGAGCTTTAGCAGTGACGAGGGCCCGAGCACAACAGAGCTCATCTCTATTTTGGATGCGGATAACGGACCGTGACCGCGCCGTCAGCACTTCAAGGGTTGGGTGGCCCGGCTTGGTACTGCGTTTTCGTCCGGTTCCCTGAGGTGCATGATGGACTTGGGTGATGGACAATTGAAACGAATCGTCCATTTCAAATTGTTCGTTGCTGTTGAGGGCTTGGGCCAATCGATCGAAGAGGGCATCCAAACGTTCACCTCCTTCACGCCATTCACTAGCACGTAATCCCCATCCTTGAAAATTATTGTGGAGACGGTCGGAACCGATGGTAAAATAGAGTCGATCTTGATCGTGCAGGTTGGGAGTGGTGGTTAACACTTGATCCACCGCTCGACGTAAACCATCTTGAAGTGCTTGAGTAATGTTTTCATCTGGAATTAAGTTCCCCCTTTGGCGTAAACGGGTATTGAAATGACGTTCACGAACACCCAGTCGGCTACTCTTACGATCGACATAATTGTCCAACTGAAACTCGAAGGCGCCCTCCGCACCATCCAAGGCACCACCACTTTGCTGAAGGAGGTTTGTTTGAAACGCGTGTTGGCGTTCCAAATGATCGAGGAGGTCATTGCACAAGTCATCTTCCTCGCTGTCTCCCATCTCTTCAGGACATAACAGGTTTGTGTCTTCTTTCTCAGAGTCTGAGGTATCGAGACCTAGCAAAGCCAATTGGTCTTGGCGGGCGAGAGGTCAGGATCAGATGAACTAGCTGGAGGTCGGTGCTCGTTTTTTATAGAGAAAAAAAGGTCACGTGGGAGAAGGGCATGAACCAATCACCAAGCAAGGCACCAAGTTAGTCCCATCAGGCCTCGCGGGGAACGAATGAGACACTATAAAAGAGATCGAACCTCGGGGTGGATCCTCTCAACATGGCCTCTTGTCTAGACGAATTATTGGAAGAATTTGAGGCATTCCAAGTGGACGAAATTTTATCTGAAGTGAAGAAGGAGTGGGTGCTCGACCGGGGGGTCACACAGTTTGGAGAAGAATTAGAGGAGAGAGCACGGTTGAAACAGGAAGCCCAGGCAGCACGAGCCGCCTATGTGAAGCAACATTGGACCCCGGGCCATTACCCACAGCTGACCACAGGGTGGTTTATCGAGGGCCTGGATTTTTGTTGCGACTACTGGCGGTACGAGTTCAAGCGCCCTCTAACACCAGCGCCAGCACCGCCGCCCTCTCCCGATGCCTCCCAAAAAAAAAAACAAACCTGCCGCTGCACCTGCCACGGTACGAAACGCCGCCCCACGACAGACCAAGAAAACGACGATGACTTTGACGAATTGGCGGAGCTCCGGGCCAAAGAAGAGCGACGACGGGCGCAGCCACGGGCTTCCAGAGCCAGGTACCGTTGTGACAGAACGTTTGCATAGGAATGAAAGGATTGGAGGAAAAAAAAAAGAGACAGTGATTGACATTTTCATTTGTTTTTATTGTTTACTCAACATGGTACGGCTTGGTGTGCCATTCAATTACAATTTTAAACGTTTCTTGGCTTGCATGATTTTTTTGACCACGCGTTCCGTCTTGGTTTTCTTGCCGGGTAATCGATCAATGGCTTGGATCATCTTCGTATCGGCTTTCCATTTATCTTGCAAATTCTTGGCACGGCTGTAATCAATGTCGTGTTGCTTAGCAATCTGGTCCAAGCGATTGATCCCGGGATCCCCACGTTTCAGACGTTTGGCCAAATGGGTGCCAGGACCCATGTACTGATAACCGGGCCAATGAAATTCTTTGCCGGTTTTAGCAATCCATTTTTGGACATCCAAGGCCCCTCCTCGTTGGGTGCGTTTCCGCTTGATACCCCTTCTCCTCTTGGTGGGCATCTTTTTTAGTCACTGTCGTCGTAATCCAATCGACGTCGTAACTTTTTACCTTGGGCCCAATCTTCCCAACCAGGTAAGGGTTTCAATCGTTCCACTTCTCGGGCGGGTGCTTTGCCTTTGCCTTTGCGACTCTCAGCTAACTTTTTTTCCAAGGTCTTGCGCTGTTCTCGAATGGTTTCTAAACGCGACCGGGTATCCCCTCGACTGGTGGATGGGCTCCCTTTCTTGACAATGGGAATTTTACTGGTGGTGGCTGCTCCTTTGCCTTTCTTGGTTGCAGGGGTAATGGGTGGTTTGGGGGTCGACGGGCTGCCTTTTATCATGCGCTTCAACCATTGTTCCACGGGTCCCGTCACCAAATCCCCGGCTTCTTCCTCACCTTCTTCGCCTGGTGGGCCACCCGGCGCCCCTACACCCACGCCTCCGGGAAATTGACGAATGCGTTTGGTTAACTTGATTAATTCTTGACTCAACGGTTTAGTTTGGGCATTGACCAGGGCGGGAGGCAATTGGGGATTGGCTAACAACACATGTTTTTTGGCGGCGAGCGTCGCGGCTTTGTTCAACAAAGCATTTTCGGTGAGTTGTCCTTTGTAATATTGAATGAGTTGTTCCAAGTCCTTTTGGGGAATCATGTAGACCTCGTCCATGGTGGTGGTTGACTACAGTCGGGACAAAGTTCCCCGTCTTCCACAACACGACAGCTCTCACAAAGACGGGCCTTTAAGATGTATTGGTACTCTCGATACAACAGGTGATATTTATGCTTCCAATAAGAACACTCGTCTTTCCACTTGTCGGTGGCCCGATTGGCCTCTTGTAATAGAGTGATCCACGTGGCCAGGGTTAACGGGTCGGTCGAGCACATTGACATAACACCTCGTGAAGTCCTTGAAACAATCCGCGTCCTTTTTGGTGGACCAACCACTGACGACGTTTTTTGACGGAATGTTGACGACGTCCCAAATCACGTAGCACCTTTTTATAGGGTTGAAGTTTAGCTAGGATGGGTGGGGTGACGGGAATCTTGTTTTTTAAGAAGTTCAAGACCAATTCACTCACAGCATTGATTTGATCGGCATTGGCATGTTGTAACAACTCTTGACGTTTCAAACCATTGGCTTCTTGTAACATGGACCGTAAAAACGGTAATTGACGTCGAAGACGTTGCATCCTTTATCGGTGACGATACCGTTGGTTGGCTTTTTGAATCGTGCGTTTTATACGTTTATCCGTTTCCAAGGCCACGGCTTTCCCCAATCCCACCATAGCGGGGACCAATAGATTTAAAAAACCGCCTCGTTGACGACGACGACGTCGTCGTCTTCTTCTCCTCAAGGATACCATGGACGATTCGTCAATAGACGTTGAAGGGCTTTGTTTTGTTTGATCACGTCTCGCGACTCTTTATAGCCTTGACGGGTATTGCGTTTCAAATCTTGCCACCAACCCCCACCTCGTTGTCGTCGGTAATGTTGTACATTATCGGTAATGCCTTTCAAGGCTTGACCGCCTAATTTGCCTAAAGCGAGTCCAAACCCGGGCGCTGGGCCTGATGGAAACATACTCATGCCATGCGCTATTTTATCCACCAAACGGGGTTTGCGGCGCATTAAAGCTCCTCCTCGTTGTTTCCTTTTTCTGCGTCGTCGTCGTCGTTGGACGGCCATGGTTCTAAGAGTGTGGGACTAGGAGGGAGCGGCTTTTTATCGATCCAATACTCTTTGGGTTTCAAGGGACGAGGACATCCGTCCACATAGCATAGGGCTTCCAAGGGTTGGTACACAAAATGACCATGGTAATCTTGGAGACATCGTTTGGGTAATGGAGGGGTGAAATCCACAATGGTATCATCCAAGGTTTGCATCTTGATTAAAAATCGTTCCAGATCCTCCAAGGGAACACCCCGCACATGGGTTTTCAATTCGGTCAAGGCTTTGGCATACGTGGTAAACGCAAATCGACTCATGGTCACTTTAAATCGGTATTGTTTAAAATCATTCCATCCTTTGACCACGGTCCCCACGGCCGCCAAACAGGCTACCAACGTACTGTTTTCCAAAAGGGGCCCAGCAATCATACCTGCAGCCATCAGGAGTAACGCCATGCCATTGAACAAGGCATTGATACACTTGTAATGATTCAACATTTTTCGATAACACCACCATTGTTGATGATAAAAGGCATACAAGGAATCCATGCGTTGTAATAATTCCGGGGGGAAGGGAAGTCCATGATGTTTCGATCCATTCAATAACGACACAACGGTTTTCATCCTCACGGCGAAACACGGGACGAAGACGTTTGTACGCTGGGTGCTCCTCCCTGTTTATAACTGGTCACAATGCTATTGGTCATGGTGACATTAGCAATTTCACGTCTTTGGGCTAATTGTTCTTGATCTTGTAACAGCATCCGTAAACGTCGTTGTAAATCTGCTTGACGCAAGGTGCGAGGCTGTCTGCCAGGACTCCAAGATCCTCGAGGGGTGGCTGGATTGGAGGCAGGACGTCGAGAAGACCTTGGTCTCCCGACAAATACCAATCTTGGAAGGCGCTTATGGACATTTGATTGCTGCTGGACGCCCCAACCCCCGCAGGGGCCACGGTATCGTACGATTGCGGAGGTTGACGGTCATCATCGGCCATGGTTGCTCTCTTTTTTCCTGTTCAAATGGGGTGCCTTTATAGTCGCTTTTGATAGGTGCGAGTCCATCCTTCGTCTTTTAACAGGTGACTCAACAACCGTTGTTGATCGGAGGAGGCGGGGTGTAAATCCAACACCAAATACCCAGACGGTCGTGTGGTAGCTTGATGAAACGTCTCCAACGTGTCTTTCCAAGTGGTAGGAAACGATTGAAGCATGACATTGCGTACCCCTAATTGATCTCGGGGGTTCTTGAACGCCACGATGTAATGGGCATTGCGGGATATACTTTTGGCATATCGGCCCACGGGAAACATGTCTTGGCACAAGTACAACACGGTCACCCCTTGATGATGCGAATGTTTGGTGAATAAATCCAACACGCGTTTATCGTGACTCCCTTCATCCATTAAATCATCCAAGACCAGGACCCCATGTCCTTCAGGAAACCATTGCACCAAGGCCTCATGATCAGGAATCCCTTCGTGAAACACGATCCCTTGATTTTGCATGCTTCGAAATCGATCTTGCCAGGCCCCATAACAATAATGCCGTTGGGTCGGGGGACTTTCAAACAAGTCTGGGTTGTCTACCAAGAGTTTTTCCGTAAAGACGGTTTTACCACATCCCGAAGGACCCACCACCAAAATACTGGAGGGGGTATGAAAACGAAACGGTTTCCCCGTTTGCATGATGATACTACCCAGTTAAAAAAAAAGGCACCTTTTTATTGGAATCGGTGGGACTCGAACCCACGCACGACCCAATCGCTATCCTGGATCAAGTCCAAAGGCTCTACCAACTGAGCTACGACTCCGACACAACTTTTTTCCAACGAACTTTTTTATTTAAGCATTACATTGATGATACGGATGACAACAAAGTTGATACCATCTGGCTTCTTGACCTACAATCAATTGTTGAAGGCGTTGACCCGCTTGATGGTCATTCCTGACATAATCATAATCCGAAAACTCATTTAAAAATGCTTGCAAGGTCCGTCCACGGGCTTTGGCTTTCAAGTACAACAAGGCGTAATCACCACAACTCTTGCTTGAAATGGCTTGGAGGGACTTGCCATTGGTCACCACATACTTCCAATGGTTGACAAACCAATCTCGTAACGGGGTAGCTTGCACGTACGTGTCCATGGGCAAAGCATAACTGTCCAGGACTTCACACACGTTCTGATCGGTCCACACCGCTAACCAATGTTGTCCCGGTTGATCGTGTGGGTCGGTATTCACAATGTACCCTTGAGGGGCAGTCTTGACAGGCCTCTTGGGTAAACGATCACAGGCCACTGTCCCGTAAAAGACCGGTTTCAATTGCGGGTCGTCTCGGGCTAAATAATCCAATTGCACATTATTCAAGGCCACATGTTCCATCTTTAGTGTTGGTAAATGTTATACAACACGGCTCCGTTCTGGTCAATCTCCAGCAAGTTCTCAAATTCTCCATAGACGAGCACGGTTATATTGACACCGGGGGCTGCTCCAAATTCCAAGACCAGTTGTAAATCGCCTGTTTGCTTGGGGTTGAGGGTTTGACTGTCAGCACATCCATTGGCCACATTGTCAAACATGTACAAGGTACAATTTTTAGCTTGGCCCCAATCGAGCAGTTCTACCATGTTGCCTTTCTTTTTACACCAAGCACCACTGGCTTGCAGAAAACGGAAGTAGCCTAGATTATCTCGGGTGCCATTGTTGTGCACTAACTGTAGGGTTTCATAAGGGTATTCTTCTCCTTTGACAATCTGTCGAATGGAGGTCAGACCAAATTTCTGGAAACAGAAAGGATCTCGGGTCACATCTCCATTGAAGGCACGGCTGTCCAGTAACCCCACAATCAATCGGTCAGGTATTCTGTTTTGAAACAGGTTCGGGATATCAAAGCGGACCAGGTTGCCTTGCATGCTGAAGGTCCGGATTTCACTGCGGACGGTCGGGTAAGCCGCCACTTCTCCTTCATTGTGTCTTTTTTCAGATAAACTCTGGTAGATGGCGTCATTCAAACGCAGTTGGCAGAGATGAAACCGTAGTTTGACATCCCCTTCCATCAATCGGCCAGCTAGAGCCACTCCATTGAAAAACAGGCTGGGGCCATTGAAATGAAATTTCATCTTGATTTCGATGCCAGGCACCAACAGTTTGCCAGTGTGAAAGACTTCCAGGTGCGGGGTAAACACCAGACTGTGGGTGACACCTCCAGCATACTTGGCGGTTTCGGCTACCATGGCGGCCAAGGCTCCTTTGTGATTGGCACTGAGAGCGGTATAGGCAGCATCAGGTCCTGCATAGTCTGTGTTGGTGGCGGTCCATTGGGGTGGGGAATCCACTTGATTGTACCAGCCTTGGGGTCCTAACACGGTCTTGCCATCTTCTCGGTCATAATTCAGCAAGGTTTCCAGGTAAGCTTTGTAATGATAAGTGTCGGATTGTGGACTGATCAACGTGCCATTCAACTGCAAGTCAATTTGTTTGATGATGGAATGGGCCAAATTATTGACGGGCCACAATTTCTGATTGGCCACCAAGTTATCGTTCGTACTCTTTTGCAATCTCAATTCCATGGTAAAGTAACTGCGTCCCAAATCCACAAAATCGTCCAACCCTGGAATGATGAATTCCATGGGATTGATACCCGTGGTGGTGGGTTGAATGGTAACCATGCGATAGGCATTGATGCTAATGTCGGTCGGTGGCACCTTGAAAATCCGTAATGCAGGGTTGACGGTCCCTTCGGAACGCTCGTGAGCCGGGGCGGTTTGCGTACTCACGTCAGGCATGTTTAACGTCGTCGTCGAGTGGTACCCCGTCGTCGTCGTGAGGGGTTTTTATAGCGTCGTCGTGCTAAACGTTGTCTCAAATCAAACCCGGGGACTCTCATCACCTCGGGACTTAACCATCCACCACGTTGTCGTCGCATGAGTTTCCAAAATGGATACAGTCCCCCCCATTGAGACAACCCTCGATCACTACGAATCCGTCGAGGTCGTGAATGCACGGGATCCATGTTCACACTCCAAAAATATCACGTGCACGTTTGGTTTGTTTGGGAAACAAAGCACTGGCCACACGCACGGCGTCTTTCACGCTCTTATGACTCAACGCTTTCTTGGCTTGTTTGGTGATTTTTTTTTTAATGACGTCTTCGGCTTTGCGTTTGATACCTCGTGTCAAACCCGTTTCCAATCCTCTCTTGATATTACTAGGCAGTTTTAAAGGATTTCGCGTGCTTTTAAGGCCTTGGAACCCACCACGCAAGAGATCCGTCACCAATCCTTTGCCTTGTTGATCATACCACTCGTCGGTCTGAAATCGTGTCAAACTTCCCCCACGCATGGTGTCTTCTTCACAAGGGATAAACTTTTTGTTTGGGCTTCATGGGACTCCCCTTTTTATACCGTCATCATCGTCTTCTTTTCCGAAAAGCGGCTTCCAACCCTTTTTTAGCCCCGTAACTCGCCGCACCACCCGCAGCACCTAACGCCACGGCTTTTCCTCCAGCGATCAAGGCAGGAATGAGGGCGGCCAGTGGGAATAAACCCCCTCGTTGCCTTCTTCTTCTTCGTCTCGTTCGACGCACTCTTGTCTTTGGCATGTTTGTTTGTTTTCACAACCCTTGTTTTCTTTTTATACTCACATGAGGTTGCACGTAAACGATTCCCCCGCATAGCGTTTTCGTTTCCCACTTTTGATCTCTGCCATGCGTTTCAAATGCGCTTTTCTGGCATTCTTTTTAGCCAACTTTTCTATCCCTTTGGTGATGGACCAAGCGGCTTTAGGAATCCCGGCAATCACTGGGTTGATCCCTTCCCCCTCTTGTGGACGCTGTGGTCGTCGTCGTCGTCGTCGTCGTTTCGGAGGCATGATTGACTTGGGTTCCCTTCTCGTCTCTCTTTTTTATGCCTTTTTGAAGTGCAACGTGACAATCGTATGGCCTTCACCAAACTTGACCAAGTCTCCTCCTCTACCAATCGTTTCAGCCACTTGAACGTGAATCATTTCCACCACCTCGTTACGAAGAGACATGTATTGAATGTGCAAGGGTTCAAAGTACAGGTTGCCGCGTGCTTCTCGCTTGTACTGGATTTCACGCAACAAATCAGTCACGCGATTGCCCACCACAGTGCTGCCTGCCACGTCGGAGTACACGTGCAACGATCGTGTGGGTTCACCCACCACCGCCCGAAATGCCACATTCAAGTTGGTGAAACGCCACCCACAACTCATACTCAATTGTAAATAATCCGGTAAAATAGAACGCACCGTCCAAAAGACCGCGTTCCCCTCACCGTCGGTGACATCGTTCCAATCATTGTCAGCGGGTTTTGTCATGTTGGGGATTTGATCCCCCATGAATTCTTGTTGTAAGTTTGGCCCCAAAATCAACACATTGTCAATTTTACGTAACCATCCCATCTTGAGCGCTAACTTGGTGTAGATGGTCAGGGCTGGCGTGTCGGTGCCACAATGGCAGATATTCGTGTTGTCGATGAGCAAATCCTCGCCTTCCCAACGAAACTTGACGTAGGTGTGTTTGCCTTGATCATTGGTAAACCGGCCGCCTTGAATGGCCATTTCCATACGTTGTTGTTCCAAGTGAGCAATGGTGGCTTTCATGAAACTCACGCCATCCACCACCCAATCCAAATCTTTCACGTCATTGATGATGCTTCGCGCGGTGTCTACTCGCGAGGTCATTTCCCCGTCTTTTCCACCCGGTTTGGGATAGGTTTGGCCCCAGGACACCCCCATGACGTACCCATTTTTCTTCACCAACTCATACAAATTGACGCGAGCATCCGGTAAGGAAATGGCACTCAACCCCACTTGCCATCCACCTCCCGTGAGCTGTAACGGTTGAGGTAGACGAATCTTGAACGAATTGGCTTGGTTGTTAGGAAATTCACGTCGGTTGGCATGACTGGGTAACGTCACGTAGAACGACATTTTGTCTTTCTTCACACCACGACTTCCCTTTTAAAGTGGAGGGTGAGGAGGGTACGCCCTTCACCAAATTTCACCAGATCCCCATTGGTTTCGGCCATCTGGGTTTCCACGATTTCTACCACTTCGTTGCGTACTGGGACATATTGAATATGTCGAGGTTCAAAGTGGGTGGTGTTTTGAGGCTGGTACTTGATTTCTCGTAAGAGATCCGTGATGCGACCCCCTACCATGCTGCTGGTCCCTACATCACAATACACGTGCAAAGGACGCGTGGAGGGAAATTCCAACGAAGGACGAAAGGTCTTGTTCAAATTCACAAACCGCCAAGGGCACGATAGACTCAATTTCAGATAATCCCCCTCCACTTTCCAAAAGAGGGGCTTGTTGCTGGTATCGCGGACATCCGTCGGGGTGGGAATGGTGGAAATGCCTTGAAATTCTTGCAAGAGATTCGGACCCATTCGATACTGGCCGGGGGACACTTGTTCAATCCATCCCATTCTCAGGGCCAAGGTTCTGCCCCATGACACGTGCGCTACTTGTCGTTTGTAATCCACATTGGTGGTATTCAACAACAAATCCCCTTCGGAGGTCCATTCAAAGGTCGGATACAATTTGATGCCATTGTCCTCGGCCCATTTGTTTTTGGGGGCGGTTTGTTTCGCACGGCTTTGCTCGTAACGGTACACCAGTTGATGAAAAAAGTGCGATCCCGTCGACGAGGCCATCTCCTTTCTCATATCTCGACCGTAGACAGTGAGTTCGCGACGTTCATGGTACCAGCGATCGTTCCCTTGATCGTCTTGGGTATACACCCGTTCGTGCCATCGTACATACAACAGAGGATGGGAATCGCCCACTCCTCCTTCTTCCGTTATCACTGGAATGATGGGTAAGGATAAACTCACCATACCCACCATCCATCCTCGTCCCACAAATCGGATAGGTTTAGGCAATCGGTTTCTGAAATGATGACTCTTGTTCCCAGGAAACTCTTTGGTACTCGCATGACTCATCAACGTCACGTAAAACGAAGAGTTGGGGACGAACGTCATTGTTTAGTCACGTCGTCGTCGTCTTTTGGGTGGACTTGTCTCTTTGGGTGGGCTTGTCTTTTTCCTCTTGGGTGGTTGGAGAGACGTTACGTCTTGGCTTGCTATCCAACTATTGTACTTGTCTGGCCACCCTTTCCACTTGACCAACCAACGATCTTTTTGTCGCTTAAGTACCTTTTCGATCCGAAACACGTCGGATACATGGACTTTTTGTAAATCCTCTTCATAAAACGTACCTTGGACGGGGGTATCATCCCATTCGTGAATCTTATACGTGGGCACGGGTCCCGGGATCACACGATGCACCACAAACACTTCTTCGGTCCAACCGGGTAAATACCCTTTTTCAAAGGTACGATGAATCTTATTGAGACGTACACGATCTCCGACTTTGAATTTAGGTTTTTTCCGGCCTTTCAATCGTTTGTCGTACAATCGTTTCCACACGGCTTCTTCGTTGTCCCATGTCACGTCTTGAGGGGCCATACCAATACTTCGATGACGGGTGGCATTATACCCTTGCACCAACTCGGGTAAGACATCGTCAAAGCGTAAGGTGTTGGCGGCGGTAAAATAACGATACAAACGTTCTTTCAAGGTGGGTTAAATCGTTCCACTATACTGGCTTTCGCATCCCCTTCCGTCGAAAAATGTTGAATCCCTTGCTCGTCAAGCCATCGTTGAAAGGTCCGATTATAAAATTCTTTCCCTCGATCCGTTTGCAATCGATTAGGGTGACGTCGTTTCACAATCTTGTCAAAGGCATGAACCAACGCCACCCCGGTTTTGTCTTTCAACGGTTGTACCCACGCATACTTGGACAACACATCCAACACCGTCAGTAAATACCGAATGCCACGATTATACTTGGCCAAGGGTTGTACTTCCACTAAATCCGCGACCCATTGATCGTCTAAACCTCCCACGATCACGGGTACGGTGGGAAAACGACGACGTCGTGGTTTATGCAAGGTGTAGGCCAAATCCCGCTCCAAGACCCGTTGGGCTTTTTTCAAAGGAATCTGATGGGCCTTGGCAAACCGTTGCACGCCTCCTAAACTGCCGGGGGCTCGAGGATCTTGGTAACGGTTCAACCATGATTGCGAGACATCGAGTTTGGTTCGTTTGGTCTTTCGAGGTGCCATACGTTCTGGCACTCATCCCACAAGGTCGGTATGGAAGGGACGGTGTTGGGATGCGCCTTTTGAATGATGCGATACCATCGCCACGCGTTCGGGTGGGCTTTTAACCATACGACAAACACCACCCATCGATACAGGTTGAGGTCCACATGGGTTTCTTCAAAGACGTGGAGAGGATGCGTGTCCTCGGGACAAGGGGGAATGGGGATTTTGGCGCCCGGTTGGTGGTCATATAACATTTGGCAAAGGGTTTGATGGCATTGCCATTGCACCAGAGACAAGAGACCCTCCCACGCATAACACAACCACACTGACTCCATGGTCAAACTAATTTTATTCGTACCACATCTACCTTTATAGACAGGTCATGTTATCAAAAGAGCGTGCGTATTTTGGAAAATGCCGGCGCCCCGACCGATCATGCTCTTTTTCCGGACCCGCTTTCTTTTTTTTCTCTTTTTCTTAAAATAGACCACTAAGGTCATAGGTGACAGTCTCTAAACCTTTCTGCCAGTTCTCTACACTGTCACTGTACTTGGGGGGTGGTGGAGCGGGAGCCACCATCATTTCTTGACGGTTCTTGAGATCTTGAATGTCTCGCAACAACTGTTTCTCATAGTCTGTCAGGGGACGGTCTCGTTCCACGTCCTCTTTCCTTCTCACTCGGGGTGGAGGGCCTGGGATGTCAACCCCACGTTTGGGATACCCTTGAGCATCACGGGTGGACAACGGTGGTTCGGTGAGTGCGTCGGCTTTTTTTGGGGGATGGTCATGAAACCAACTCCAGTACTTGGGACCCATGGGTTGATCGGCCCACCGAAAGAAGTCACACTTTTTCTTGGAACAGCTCACATACAATCGATCGGGGTTCTGGGTGGAATGACTCTGTTGAAGCGTGGCGGGTTCACGGCAAAAGCACTGCAAACCACTCCACATGTCCAACACTTCTGGATGAGGTTGACTATACACGGCTTTCATATAGTCTGGGGCTTGATCTTGACCGCAAAACAGCAAACACGGTTGCATGGGACATTTCACATACTTCCAACCCTTTTGAGATTGACGTGCCTCCAAACGCACGTTATGCCAAGGGCATACCATAGTGTCCACCAAACTGGGCGCAAGAAGGTCTTGGGCTTTGTCATACACGTTCGTCACCATGTATTCAGGCGGGGATGTTTGGATGGTTTGCTCCACCATGTCATTCAATTCTTTCATCATGTCTTCCACAGCAGCTCGGGTGTCTTCCACCACCTCGCGGACCACAGGATCACAGTCCTCAGGCGTCACTACCGGGTCATTCTTCTTCTTCTTCTTCTCCTCAGGGGGAACGCTTTTGGTTGATTTTCTCTTCCCACCTGGATAACTCACTGGAGACACATCGACGGACATCCTGCTAAAGATATGTCACTCGACGCTGCCTGGCTTTTTATACCTTGGAGCTTTTCCTGGGATTGGTCAGATTTCTCACCTTTTCATGACCATAAAAGGGCCTCTCGTCGTCACATTGGTCAGCTTTTCCCTCTCCAAATAAGGTCCTCTTGTCTTCCCATTGGTCAACTGCCCCTATTTAAGGAGCTCCCTGGGTCCTCCCACTCGTCATTCCAAAGCGGATGGACTACTACCAAGATCTCAACCGAGACGACTTTGCTTCCACCGAAGACTATTTGGCCGAACGGGTCCAACGAGGTCTGGCCAAGGGATTCACGTTCCAACAGTGCCGTGATCACCATCTCATTGATTTTGCTTTGGCCTTAGGGTTGACTCCCACGGAGATTCTAGTGATTGTAGGCCCAGACACCGGCTACGTATGCCCCCCAACATCGACATGATTGGAGAACAAGATCTCGGTGCCTTGGAACTGCAAGTGGGTCATGGCCATGTGGTGTACACCGGGGGAGCCAAAGGTACGGATGCACTCGTCGAAGAACATGCTAAACACTTTGGGATGCAGCTAGAAGTCCTCGTCCCCCCGAACCATCCACGAGCCACTTTCATCACCCCTTCTACCGTGGAAGTTCTGATGCTGGCCAACCCCTATCTTCACCAGGCGGCTGAGAAACTAGGCAAAAAAATGCCCAGTCATTTTTACACCCTGCAATTGCTGCAACGCAATTATCAAATTGCCAAAAAAGCACATACCCTCTATGCCTTTGGCATCTTGGAACCGGATCATAAACGCGTGAAAGGAGGCACTGGTTGGACTGTGCAATTGGCTATGGATCAAGGCAAACCCGTCTACCTGTTTGACATACCCAGTCAATCATGGTACCGCTCGGACCATTACTACCAAGTCAATGAGAATGCCGCCACCCTGGTCACTGGCAGTCAATTTGTCCCTTGGGGCCCCAAAAAGCCGACCCTTCATCAAAGCAGTGCCGTGGTAGGATCCCGGGATGTGGACGAGAAAACCCAAGCAGAAATTCAAGCCTTGTTCAACCGCACGTTCTGTCTACCCGAGAACATTGATCAATTACGCATGGAACTGGAAGACTTTCATTTGTAATTTTTACTTTTCCAATTGTACATAGCTCATCTTTTCAATTTTTTACTTTTTTGAATTGTACATAGCTTTTTCCAATTTTTTAGTTTTTATTTTTTCAATTTTTAGTTTTTCAATTGTACATAGCCTTTCAATTTTTAGTTTTCAATCTGTACATAGCTTTCTTTTTCAATTCTTTTATTTTGGTACCTAGGAACACCCAACCCGCGTGGCAAGAGATGGACACGGACAACCATTTGTAAAAAACATCGACTCTTTTTAATTAATAAATTTTAAAAACTGACAACACTGGTTTTGTACGTTCATCATAAATAATTTGTCTTGACTCACAATAAAATGTCCCATAAAAACTGAACATGAAAAAAAAACGTCATGTCCGTTGACTTTTTCTGGAGAGTTGAAGAGTGAGGATGGTGTTGCCTTGTTTGAAGGGAGCCGGCTGTCCATTGGCTGTTTGAATGTCAATGGCAATGCTGTCAAAGATCGTTTTACCAAGAGGAAAAAACATCCGTTGAGTGGTATCAAACTGATGATCGGTATTGCCGGCATCCATGGCACGTAAAAAACCTTTTTGTTGATTTCCAACAATACTCTGTGCGACGAGATCCGTGTAAATCATGAGTTGTTGTTGTCCTTGTTGTGGTTTGACAGTTTGCGTGGTGGGAAATGGTTGTCGACTGAGATTCGGACCCAAGAAGAAGTAATAATCGAAATCGGGATGAGTAAAGCTGACGGACACAATGCCATGCGGTGGATATTTGTTGACAGGACCGACGGTTGGTGTCCATTTGTGTCGATCGTCGTAATCGACGATATGTTTTACCAGATAATTTTTTTCTTGGACGATGCGTTCACTTGGCGTTCCATCTTTGACAAGTCCCATCAGTTGAGCGAATTTCCATTCCATTTCAAATTGCATGTTGGCTGGAATGAGTACATACAAGGAATCTAATTCGGGGGCGATGCCAGTATTGGTGATTTTCACGTAGGGTTGAGCCAGGTTGAGAGTGGCTAGTTCTTGTCGTTTAGCCTGATCGTCCACGTCCATTTTGGCTATATCCATCATGACTTCCATGTGTTGTTTTTCCATTTCGTACGCGATGGCGATCCATGCTTCTTTCAAATTGTGGTAATACCCTGGGGGTAAATGGATTTGTTTGGTGACTTGAATGGGAGCCGTTCCATCGCCACGTTTTGGTATGTATCTGATATCTGTTTTCATCCAGTGTTTTTGACTATCTTCTTGCGTCCAATTCTGCTTGGTTTGATGTTCCAATTGTTGATTAAAACCAGGGTGTGAGATATGAACGAGGGCCGCTTCCCAATCATCTTCTACCAGATAGTGTGAATGAGGAAGTCTGGCGGTAAATTTTTGCCCCGTGCCTTGCGCTTGATCGCTGATGAGGGTGATGTAGAAACTCATGGTGACAACAAAATAGCCCATGGTTGCCTTTTTATACCTTCACCCACGTCACCTTTCCGGATTACAAGCGTTACCAGTTGGTGTACGACAAGAGAGTCATTGATCCTGCCACCTTTCAAACCTACCCTTACGGATATCGAGCCGCCTGCCAAGACAAACCTTCACCCTGTTGATGCGCGTGTGACCACACCCAAGGAAAAGGATTAAAAAGTCATTGATTTCAACATGGCGTCTTTTTTTATCTGATCTGAGCCCGCGATCCCCATTTTTCCCCGACTAGTCAGCGGTTTCCCACCCTAGCCAGAGGGCTATTGACCTACGTCATGTAAGCGTCACGAAATGTCCTCTCTTTTCTGATCGGAGCCCGTGATCCCTTTATCCCTATGTATTCCCTATGTATTCCCTATGTATTCCCTATGTCATTGTCCTCTCTTTTCTGATCTGAGCCTGCGATCCTTTTTGGCACAACTGGTCAGCGGTTTCCCACCCTAGCCAGAGGGCCATTGACCTACGTCATGTAAGCGTCACGAAATGTCCTCTCTTTTCTGATCTGAGCCCGCGATCCTTTTTTCCATCACTGGTCAGCGGTTTCCCACCCTAGCCAGAGGGCCATTGACCTACGTCATGTAAGCGTCACGAAATGTCCTCTCTTTTTCGGAGCTGAGCCCGCGATCCCTTTACTGGGAAAAATCCCTCCTCATCCCTCCTCATTTCCTCCTCGCCGCCATTACCTAAAGCGCCCCCCCTATACTACCCAAAAAAAACCAAGGAACCAAAACAGTCTCGTCTTCTTCTTTTGTGAGCCCGCGATCCTTTTTTGGGGGTACAACTGGTCAGCGGTTTCACCACAAAAATCACATGACCTCTATCCGCCCTATCGAATGAGCCCGCGATCCATTTTCCATCACTGGTCAGCGGTTTCCCATTCTACTCACATGACCATTCACATCCATTGACCTTTGACCCCTTCTCTCATTGGTTCATTCTCTTGACCGGGATCACATGATAAAAAGGAATGGCACGAGTCTCTCATTGGTTTAAAAAATTGGGGGGGTGGGTCTTTTTCATTCATTTCACCATATCGACGCCCATTACTACTATGGATCTTGTGCCATATCAAAACCATATCAAACCCATATATGGGCCATAGATTATCCCATATCAAACCCATACATGGTCCATATATGTCCCATATCACTCACCACGTGACTTCCGGTTGAGCCCGCCCTCCCTATCGTCTGCGGTTTTTCCCTTCCTTAGCAACCACCCTAGCAACCCCCCTCAACATCAAAACGAGGCAAAGTGACCCTAGTGAGCCCACCTTACTACTAGTTTAGTACTTTCTGCTAAGAAGAGTGATAAAATGATGATATATATAGACGATTTAGTAATTCCCATACCAAGGGAGAATAAAGAAATATGCTCACTTTTGGGATCAAATTAAATATATGAAATCCTCAAAAGTTGAGCTGTGTCGTAAGCATTGGTGGAAAACAGAAGCCTGTTGTTATAAAGCAATGCTTAGAATGAAGTTGGAATAGCTTTGTTAATCGGGCCCCTGTCTTCTTCGTAAAAGGCTGGCCATGGGCTTGGGCATGGTACCAACGTTCACTAAAAATAAAACGACGAGATTTCAGAACAAACAAATTGAGTGAATGTTTGAAAGAATGAAAGAATGAAAGAGCAAACGAACGAACGAACGAACGAACGAAAGAACAAACGAAAGAACGAACGAACAAATGAACAAATGAACGAATAAATGAATGAATGAATGAATGGATGAATGAATGAATGAGTGAATGAATGAATGAATGAATGAATGAATGAATGAATGAATGAATGAATGAATGAATGAATGAATGAATGAATGGATGGATGAATGGATGGATGGATGAATGAATGAATGAATGAAGGAAGGAGGGAAGGAAGGAAGGAAGGAACGAACGAGTAATTGAATACTGAAACGATAAATGAATGGTGAATGAAACAAGAAACTGATGAATGAATGAATCAACAAACAAATGAAGGAACGAAAGAAAAAAATGAATAAGTGAATGGTTAAATGAATGAGCAGGGCCGTAGCTAGCATGAGGCAAGACGAGGCACTTCTAGGTTTTATGCCAAAATAAAAAAAAAAGTACTGTTGGAAAAATTATCCCTAGAAAGCATTTGCCGCTGAGTGAGAAAAGATTAACCCAAGTAAGGTGTACGAAAAAAGCTTTGAAAAGACTCAAGTGGTTTGTATTCCGGCTATCAGCTTCATTTGCGTCGTAATCCACATTAATAGGCAGCTAATCGACCCTAATCCACAGGCAGCTCATTCAAAGAATCACGGCTTACAAAACTCAACCTTTCAGAGAATAAGTGCCCATGTTTTCGTAAGCTATATTATCACACTTTTTGATATACATTGCCTAAAAACTGCATAAATCATCAATTCATAAGTTAAAATAAAAGATTACAAAGCCGGTGCTGGTCAAGACTCACTTTTGTGATGGCTACTAAAAGAGCTCTTTGGCTGGGTCAAAGTTTTTTACCGAGCGGAGTTTTCGTATAAAGTCTTTCTTAAGAACATCCATGCTGTTTACTGGTGAGATCAGGAGATGAAGTTTTCTCTCATACCACAGTAGAGTTCTACAGTTCGCAGCTGCAACTGAATTTGATAATCTTGAGGCAGCACGGTATTTTCAAGAGCTAGAAATTGGAAATCCATTGCCAGCGAGGGAGCAGGAAGGTGGGGATGGGGGTGTATAACAGCAATACGAAATTCGGGATAGCCATCTACTTGGTGCCAGTCAGGTACACGCCCTAAAAGTGGGTATAAAAAATGTTGAAAGAACAAAAAAATGTTGCCCTTATACAGTTGAACGATATCGAAGTTTAAAGAAAAATCTCATGAAAAGATGCTGAAAATAGCATTTCAGAGAGAGTAGATTTTAAGAGGGAATGTCCACTAACACCGAGCGAGTGGCGGCACATGATGAAAAATAAAATTCCCTCATAAATTTTCCACGGATACTCTATGGCAATCTAAGAAATGTGGTGGAATTTTTTTCTTGAAATTTTTTTTTTAAGCCCGAAAAAAAAAAATTAACATGTTTACGCCACACGTGTCCTGTAAACACGCGAAATAAACGTGCATCATACCTTCTCGTAAACTTCGCTCTGTTTGATTCGCACCCCAGAAAACCCCCATTTTAAGCGTGGAAGTTTGCTTTTAAAGTGTGTAGGAAGTAATTGAGTCCTGTTTTAGACCTGTGAATTAATTTTCAAGGTCATGGCGAGCTGCTAAAAATCACTAAAATTCGTTTGCTTTGAATTCTCAATTTGGCACAGTTTTTCAAGAGAAAGTTTTCCTCCCCGGTAAAACACCAAATCACTTGAAATTCAGAATTCTTGAAAGACGAAATACCATTCTAAAATCAGGTTTAAAAATTAGTTTCGGGCTTTTTATCAGCGCCGAGTACAAACGCTCTCAAAATCCCGATAATCACAACATTAACCTGTCAACCAGTACAAACAATAAGCTCGTGCCTCCGACCGAATAGCCGAAAACTTGGAATTTTTTCCTTGTTTCCTTTGGTATTTGGATGAAAAGTACAGGATAAAGATCACATCTAGCTCACCTTGAATAAGATTTTGTCTAAATGCCAGGCTTTGTCAAGTTTTAGGTGTACAGCTGTACTGTCCAAGGGCCATCTTGACGCGTGGAATCGACCGTTATCTCCTGGTATCTCCAGATTGACTTTCAACTAATGAATAACGACTCCGCCATCACATTCACATCTCTTAACGAATGGCAAATGAGTTTTTAAAATCTCTCAGTGTTAATTCCCTGAAGAAACTAAATAACTTTGCAGTGATCTCCACATTCATCTCGGAAACCGCACTGCTATTATGGTATTATTTAACTAAATTTGTCTGTCACGCAACGGGTTCTGGTCAAGTCACAGGATAGGTTTTGGTGAATGGGAAAAAAACCGAAAGTTTAGGACGTCTGAAATAGCAAGCTATGAAAGAAATTATACAAGATAGAAGGCGATGTAAATAGTGATGGTGTTTGTTTCAGCAAATCGACCGGAATGACCGTTTCCCGTTTTCATCCCAGATGCCGGACTACCTCAATGTAAAAACAAACCGCGAAGATAGCTGAATTTTTTCCCATGATTTAAACTAAAGCATATCGAAGGCTAACAAAGAAGGCATCCATTTGTTTTTTACAAGTTTCCTGAAAATTTTAAGTTCACCTTTCTCTGTAATCGTAAGTTTTCAATGCGTAGCACTTGGCTACAACTGCGGTCTACTCACATGCCGTCCCCCTGTTTGGTGTCATGTTACACCGCCGAAGTTATGCCTGAAATATCTTTCGACTAGTAAAATAGAGTGATACTACATATGACGGGACTATTCACCACACAATTCTGACCTGTGCAGAACAAGTTGCAGATTACATAGATGCGCATTTTGTGACGCTCTGGCGAGAGGAAAAAATTGTCACGTGTTTACTAGAAGCAGAAAGTATTAGCTTCCGATAGTCTAAAATAGCAAACATCGATATATCTTTTTATATCTTATGCAGAGTTCGACTTTTCAAGAGTTCGACTTTTCAAGTCTAATTAATTTCACGGTGAAGGATTTCAATATTATTTGCAAGCCACCAGCGTTGCGTCAAAGAAGGCGCCTCGAGAAGCTGCCATTTGCGGAAATAATTTTCTTGTTGGAAATCAGGCGTGTGAGAATTTCAGGTGCGACATTATTGGAAACTAGACAAAATGTCTTAAGTGCGGATCGGCTTTGAGTAAATGTTCAAAAACTGATAATTTTCGTTAAAAAGAAAAGAAAAAAAAAAGGAAAACGCCAGATTTAACACGCAGCAGTTGTAGAGCGCGTCCTTTATATCGCGCCATTGTACTGAGGATAGGTTCTTTGGAGTTCTCGCAGTCAGGACCCCTGTCACCGAGTACAATAGCCAATCAAACCGTTATCTCCCTTGGCTGCGAATAGAGGTCACTTATTCCTTTCAGAAACTAGTTGCAGGCGTTTGCGCCTCTTACAAGCGATATGAACAAGCAGTTGCTGTTCCAGTTGCAAAAAAAGACTTTTCGGGTCACATTTGCAGTGTTGGAATCAGCGATATCCACTCAGAAGTTGAGCTTCGTTGATTTTCTTTTAGCTCGCGCAAAAGTATTTATAATTAGTATTCTTAACATGGACCATTTGCCCAGCCCATCGCTCTCGTCTGGGAATAGCGCAGAGGGATCTAATCGACGTTGGTCATGTTGAGTTCTACCAGGGCTGTCTAAGTATGCCTCGAATGGGAAAGTGAGAAAAGCAGACCGTGGAAATGGCAAGTCGGAGTCCAAAGCTATTTTGCAACACATCGGTGTCTTCCTTCCAGTGGGCTCTGGTAAGTACACTTTTTTCTCATACCCACTTTCGTGCATTCCTCGCTGTGATGGCAGACGTTATTAAGCAAATTAACACTACCATACCAACCCTGAAGACAGTCAGCTTCAGGCAAGACAGCGCTGGCTGCTACCACTGCAGGGCCTGCAGGCCCTGCAGGGCCACCATAGTTTGCGCAGGAGTACTAGGAGCAGAGCTGGGCGTGGTGTTCAAACTCTTGGCTCCCTTCCCTCCCCATGGAGGGAAGGGAGCCTGCGACCGCAAGGCGGGCGGAGACTAAGTCGGATACATTCAGTCCTCCTAAACTCCGGACACGATATCAAGATCCCGGTGGAGAACCATCCTTAAGTGTCATCCAGTGCGCGTCCATTGAAAGCCGTTTAGTTGCCACTTGGAAGATCGATGGTGTGAGCATGCTCTCGAATATACAGTTTTCTAAAGAAGGAATCCGTCCGTGTATGAAGAGCATATGGCGTGGGACCTATAAGACCAATATCTGCGCTGAAATCTAAGGCCCTGTCATCTGATGGTCTACCGTCCATAGCAGTGCTCTAACCGAAACCGAGCTCGTTCTCCTCAACCGTGAGAAGACGGAGAAAAATCGCACAACCAACTGTCTCTTGACAAACAAGGGGGTTAGTTTCTAGAGAAACTGTGGTGCTGCATCGGTGGGGAAGCGAAACACAAAACTTTGTATTTATCAAATGAGTTGATAAGGTAAATTGAGCCACCGTGAAGAGATTGAAAGCTGACGTTTCGAGTGTTAGCCATCCGTCACAAGTATGGTTCTTCACCTTCGTCACCTG
>OZ034973.1:33585949-33660949 GCA_964030785.1 Siderastrea siderea | reverse complement strand
ACGTACGTACTCATTTCACACACCCAATTATATAATCGTGCTAAAACAAAATACTCGATTGTAATTCATTGGCTCTCTGCGGACCTAAAAATTGAAACCTTATTGGAGCAAGATCACTTGAGCATCCAATTACAGCTGTTCAATTAGAACTTTTTGTAACTGGATAGCTGTAATCGGACATCCACACTGAGTGCCCGTCAATCACGTGCATTTTAATAGGTCCTTGTGTGCTATTCTCCCCTTACTGCATTTTTGCACTTGATTTGCGCACTTGCAATTGTGCCTGCCTGACCAATAGGTGAAAACCGATGTTTGGAAACCAGTAGATCAATCAATGTCAATCGATGATCGTCAATTGATGCCAATTTGCCAATCAATGTCCAATCGATATTAATAGGAAAGGTCAATTATCAGACGAGTCTATATCTTAATTTAGGAAATATCTAAAACTGATCCCTATTTAACACTGAATCACGTGCGTCAGACGCCAAACAAAAAAGATTTTAAATTTGGTACTTCCAGCTCAAATTCCCCACCCCAGCCAGGCAAATTAGGTCAAATTTTTCGTGGGTGAAAGGAAAAACTGTGTACTGTATTACGCAGATTCAGCAACTGGCATAATTGTATTGACAACAAATAAATCTTCAATACTAAATATTTTTGCTTTCTTACAGTTCGTCCTCGCGTTTTCATTCATTTGGGACCTAATTACGCCATTGAAGGAAGTCACTTTACGCTTCCAACCTGTCACGTGACTGGGCACCCAGTACCAGCGGTCACTTGGAGAAAGTCATCTGGCCAGTTACCCCAAGGGAGGGTGAGATACAACAGCAGCGCTTTGCAAATTTTACATGTTCGTCAAGATGATTCAGACTGTACTTCTGCTCAGCAGCAAACCTTTTGGGAAGTGTTGAAAAGAAAACGCTGTTAGTTGTGGTCTCCCCTCCTCGGTTTACCGTAAGGCCACCCTCAAGTGTTATTGCATCCCCTGGAGACACACTTAGGTTAAACTGCAGCGCTACTGGTGATCCACAACCAGTCATCAGCTGGAAAAAACAAGGAGGTCAGTTGCCAGTTGGTCGGAGCCAGCAAACTAATGGAAAATTAGTGATCAGAGACATAGCAGCGAAAGATGAAGGGAACTATAATTGTATTGCTACAAGTGCACGAGTTATTGACGCGGAAGCAGCGACCTACATAGTAGTTAGAGGTAAGTTGATATTATAGACGTTTTTTCACATCTTAATATAAACGGTTTTAAAGCTAATATAAGACGTTATCTACGTCTCACAGACGGTGTGATGGAAAGGCTCCTACTGTCACCATCACTAAAGTCAGCAATTATTCGTGGTAATACTGGCGTACAGCCGTAAAATACTACCATTCTTACTCATGGTAATATTTTACGGCTGTACGCATACGTATTGTACATGTTGTAGTTCAAATTTATCCTTGGTTCAATTTATATTTTCCTTTGTTTCATATTCATTAAAAATAAAAATTGAACCAAGTATAAAATTGAACTACAACATACACACCTTAATGTATAACGGTACTATAATGAAATGCTCGATTGTGTGTGGCTGTCCAGCCGGCTGTTGGTTCACGTAATTGGTGCACAGTCACGTGAGGGTATCCACTTACAGCTGTCCAATTACAACTTTTTATCATAACATAACTGCAACTGGACTCGTACAGTCTGCGGGCGTCAATCAGTTGAAATTAATTATAAGAGCTTTTATGCTTATTCTACACTTTTTTCAAATCTGATAGACTATGTGTAAAATTAATTCAGCATGTCACCGGTTGGGATTAACAGTTAAGGAAAAATATTTGTCCCAGACAGGAGTCGAGAACCCATGACTTTTGCAGGGATCGGAAGTGATGGAATATATCAGTCGTGTATCACGGACGTTTTGAGTGAAGGAGAGTTGACCTAGAGTTCCTAGAATTTTGTCGTTGTACGATTAACTGGTTTTCGAACTTTATGACATACAATTTAGATGTAATCGTGGTCGTACTGACTCTAATCGACCTCACGTACGCATTTTGAAATAACACGTCCGATTACTTTTTGAATTTTACCCTACTCAGTCTAATCACTATTACTAATTACAGAGAAAGTAAAAGATTTTTCGCTTTGCAGGAGCCCACGGAAAAGTGTAAAATAACAAAGCAGATGATCTTTCGTGGTACCAATGCGTTGCGCTCCCCTTCAAAATGACAGTCTGCCCAAAGAGCTGAGCTAATTTCCTTCTTTTATAGCCACCTTTTTCTTCCCCCTCGATAAACTTGTGTAAAGCCGTCCGCTCCCTCAAGACAAATCCGATTTTTGTCTTGAGGGATGCAAGCGCCTGGATACACGCTACATGTGAAAATAACAACCCCCAAATTTTCAAATTGATTCAACTTTGTGTTATTTAAAGAGTTGTGTCGATCACCATCATGGAGTGATTCTGTCCTGTACTCAGACCGTCTGTTTCAGCGAAGCACATGCGTCAGCAAGTAAAGCCTGCAATTATATCCAACTCTTAAATGATGGAATTATTTATTAAATGATATTATGTAAGTTTGCAATTATGAAAAATGTGTTGTTGTTTAAGGGAGCGGGGGGCTGTATACAGGATACCTTCGAAATTAGCAGTCCTCGGTTTCCACATTGATTACTTTGCACTCCATCATGGAGTGATTCGGTTCTTGCTCAGTCGTTCTGTAGCAGTAAAGCACATACACAGTCTTCTATTAATATTTAAGTCTGACTAGCTTGCAGAACAAAGGAGCTGACTTGTTTGCAATTTCGTGGGATTCATAAAGGTGCGGAGAATGTAATTTTACTGCACGCTGCATGCCACTCGGTTTTCTTTGAGACTACAAAGGTTGTTTTGAGTCTATTGGACTAAATTACAGGAAACCATAGAGCGCAGTGTAAGTACTGCAACAGACTGCAAGGTGCAAAGCGCGAAAGCCCGTCGCCAACAATTTTCGTGCACAGCGAACAGCTTCTGTGTCGCTTTCTCTATAGTTGAAAACCAGCGATACAGCGAGAACCTTGGGACTCAGTGTGCGGGACGTCAGTAGCAGATTGAGAAGAGAGGGAGACTGGGTAAAAAGTTGAAACTTCTTCCCTCCCTAGCCTGTCACCTAGTTAGAATTTGGTGACTGATATTCGACAGTTTTCTTTACACCGTGTTCTCAAAGATTATATCCAAGTTATTTTTGTCTAAATGTTTTCGATTATTATTTCTGTGGTTACTCTTCAACTAGATAAGCCTGCAATTATGTAAATATTTAAATTATTTATGAAATGTTACTTGGGTATATAATTATAAAAAAAAATGTGTTGTTTTCTTTTCCTAGGTTCTAGTAGTTATGCTTCATCCAGTAAATCGTTTATCTACTCTCTGTACAACATCAATGGCTACGCTCCTGTTAAGCTACAGATCAAGTCAGGACGTAACCAATACGCTATATACAGATGTTCTAGTTGCGGACCAAGGTTTGGTAGCGGACACGACATCTACATAAGCAACAGGCTGTCCTACACCTATTGTGGCAGCACTTACCCCCTCCCCCCAGGGTATTCTTCATATGGTTCTTCCTGTACATTTTATGCAGGAAGCAACAAGTTCACTCCCACTGACATTGAAGTATTCTACGAGACAACAACTTAAACCAAGCAAACAAAATACTGTGAACTCTGGTTACTCGATCTACCCCCTTCTCCCTCAATATCATTTATTAAATTCAAGGTTTGAAATAGTGACAACCCTGAGGTTAGTCTGACTTCTGGTCAGTTCGTAATACTAAGCTCTGCTTTTCATTTTTCTCTGAGACTTCTCATTTCTGATCCAAACAAATGTTAAAAGTCTGACGACTTGTTATTACAAAACTGGATGGGCAAATTTCACCTACTTTATAATCCTATTTTTGTAGTTTAACCCGAACTACAGTATGTTTTGTTTGCCTTCACGCTGGAACATTTGATGAATTTTTTGTTGAATACACTGTGTGGTATAATTTTGAATTAAATCGCACCCTTATTTTTTCTTGGAAGGAAAAAGTAGAAAGGAAAAATCACATCATTCTTCACACTCACCAAGTTAGACCACTATCAATTGAAAGAAATGATGCTCATCTACTAATTGCTAACTTTAATATAAATTTCTCACCCAAAATAATTTGTGAAGATTCCCCAAAAAATCTAAAAGATTCATATGACCTTGCACTACAAACCAATGGAGCCGTTATCAGACCCGGTGCCTTGCAATCACGGTTGCATATCAAAAAGGAACAAAAATGTTAAAACGTATGGCGATTCACCTGTTGCCCCGGCCCTTGATGGTATAATTTATCATTTTGACGGATTTAAGTAGTTTTCCACGGAGGTGATTTCATCTGTGTTTATTTTTCAGTTCACAGGTCGTAATGTTTTGTGTGCTTTACACAGTTAAAAGTTTTTAAAACAGTCAGTAGTTTGAATCTCATTATGTCATCTGACACGTTTTCAGACCTATTATTATTTGTTTCAACCACTTTTCCCCAGCTTGTAGTCTTTCATCTGACACGTTTGGAAACTTATTATCGTTTTAAAACACTTTTCTCCAGCTTGTAGTCTTTTTCCCGGACTCAGTTCAAATGACAACCTCGTTCACAAGATCTCGATCCCAAGAGCAGGAGGCAAGTTCAAATTATGAAAGAAAAAAGAAAAACAAGCAAAACTCGAAAAGCAAGCAACCTCTCATGCAGGTTAAGAACTGCTTGATAACAGTTGGTCGCTCTTTAGATTTTATCCGCAAATTCAAAAGTTACAACCGCCTTTCACAGCGTAGTAAACCGCAGCTGAGAGAAATACTGCTAAGCAGTTTTTATTGAGGAGGTTTATATTTCAGAACTTCATCCACAGTTTTAAAACTAAGGACCACCTTAAAAAGCATACCATACTAAAACAGTAACACAGGAAAACTCCCTTGAATTTCTGTGATTAAAAAGCTCTGTTGAATATCTGCGATGTCAATGGTCGAAACGAATTTGTCTCAAAGTGGCTGCTATCGTCGCCGGCCAATTGAGCCAGATGGTGATGACCTTTCAAAATCTATTGGGGTACGCTCTTTTTCTATTAGCTTATTAAAATCAAAGATTACCATAGAGTTTCAAAAGGATGCTTGCTTCGCATTGTCCAAGTGCGTCTTTTGAAACAGAACCCCCTCCACCAGTACCCTCTCTCCCCTGCACAGCAACCAGTCTATTGTTTTACAAAGACATCATATAAATACTAGTTATGCAATGCTTTCGAGCGGTATACCGTGAAATTTCCCGCGAGTGACTTGATTTTTCTCAGTATACACACGAGCCTTTATGCAGGATATTCACTGTATACCACGAGAAAGCATTACACAACTAATTTATCCCATGCCACTCTGACTCATCATGACAGCGTAAATGAACTGCTAAACCATTATTTTACATTGTTCGATTTCATTTTCCTCTTCGACTTGTGGTTCCAAGAATTTCAAATTAAGGTTAAAACTCGGGTTTTCTTCTTCCATTTTTCAATTGTTTACACTAAAATCTGCTTCGGCTGTCAAGATGGCAAAGCTGCTCCACTTTCGGCGGGAAAATTTGGAGGCCGCGAAGAACGCTGGGATTTTGTGCATACCGTAGAATATGCAATGGCGTTCTAGCTCTCTGATTGGCTGTATTCTTTATGGCATGGGATAAATTGATATATTTGAACGATTCCTCATATGAACTTCGTATTTGTAAAACTAACATTAAAATGCAAAGAGTCAGCCAAAGCCTTTCTCACTTTGAATTTCAATTTCAAAGTGAGAAAGGCTTGGCTGAACAGTGTTAAAATACAAGAGATGAAAGATATATCGTTATACTCTGTTGGTTAATTAAATATAAACTTATTATCATAGTAGACTCATAGTGAATTATTACTCAGTTTGTTACTTTGAAACCAAGGTTCAATCAAGTTTTCTCACGTAAGGAGAAATTTTCCTTGCGTTTCTATACTCATTAGCTACAAACTGTAAGGTTAAGAGCATTTTAAAAGCCTGCAGTAGTTTCATAATCAGATAAAAATAAGCTAATAAAAACTTTTTGATATTTCTCGCTTAGTAGGCCTTGGATATGACTGGGCTCAACATTGAACGTTGAACAACACCGTTCAACATTGCTGAATTCAACGTGCTAGACGTGTTTGGTTTTTCCGTTGAAAGACGTTGAATTAACTTTGTTTTGTTCTCATGTGTGAACAACAATGTTAAAGTTAAACTCGTTTGGCCACTTCGCTCAACATCGCACAACAAAGTTGCATTCAACAATGCATAATCCGTTTGATCAAGCTGAAGCCTCATAAAAGTATTACCTTCCTGTAAAGTAGCTGGTTGTATTGTATAACCATTGTATAATTGTAAACAACAGGACTCTAATAAGCCGGCCACTTCTAGACCGTGCACCCCTAGTCTTCAAGACTGACTCACAGATTAATTCATATTAACGGTTATTAAATATGTAGTTAGTGGCTTTGTGGATCAGGTGAAAGTTAGCTTGATTAAAATTGCTTATTAACACCAAATTGTTGATTCGGGCAGTTTCCTTTTTTCAAATCGTTTGCATTTTTAAATAAAGTTTAATTTAGCAGCAGTTGTGTCAGAGGTGTCACGTGATTTTATTAACCAGACTTAAGTTAAAACTAGAATATTCAAAGAGTCCTTATGTTCTGTTGTAACGGATCTTATTCAAAGTGTTCACTATTCATTTCAGCATCCGGAGACTGAATAGTTTCTTTACCTCTTAGCAGAGATAAATCTAAAATCACAGTGAGTCACTGCGTGGAGGGTTATGATTTTGTGGGAAGATATACCTTGACTTTTCTGTCCAAAACTTTAATGGCGGGGCGTAAGAGTCAGTTTTCCCATACATATCTCTTTGTTGTAGGGTCCATAACTTTTAACCCTTTAAGCCTCAAAACCAACATGTGTGTTCTCCTCACTGTTCTCCATATATTTCTCATGGTACTTGCCCTTGAAATTTGAATTTGACTTTTTATCTTTGGTGATCTATTTCCTACATTCTCATGACCTGAATCGCGGGAAGAAGTTTGTGGATTGCCATGGCACTGTCGGCTCAAAGGTTAAGCTTTTACAACTAACGCCCAAACTTTTCCAGAAGAGCATATTTTGTTACGCCGGCTTTCCACTAACTGCATGATTATATCACTGATTTCATGGCAAACCGTGCCAAATGGCTGCCATTTTTGAAATTTCTAAAGAAGGTTTATTGTTGTGTTTGCTGCTACACTTTTCTAGTTCAGGGCCAGATCCTGATATCCCGGCTCTCCCTGAAAGTGTACGTTGCCCTGAGATTAGCGTATTTTCCTTCACATTTAACGTTGTTAACTCAGTTTATCTAGACTCCCAAGTGTGCCCATACGTTTTAGGCGTTTGATTTCACTTTTGCGGAAAATAAAACTGAACTCTTTGGACTGGAAGCTTTTAACTCTTCTCAAGTTTTAGTGTTCGAATTTTATCCCAACAAGTTTTACGGAGTTTTCGCCATCTCAAGCATTGTTGAATAAAAAGGTATTGTAAACGATATATCTGCATCAGAATGGAGGAAAGTTTTCGTCTTCCAAGGTAAGGATGGGCTTCCGGTGACACGGCATCGCGAGCAAACTTAACATAAGAGCAGCTACTGAGGGACTTCGAACTCAGTGAAGCTTGACCATGAAGCAAGAGAATGTAACTAAATGATTTTAACTGAAATTGTTGTTATGATAGGTGGGTTATATTTCATTGTACAAATAGAATTTAACTTAGGTACGTGTTGAAACAGTCGTAGCGGAGTTTCAGTCTTTTTCTGTCTATTGTCAAACTATGTTGTTAATTCCATCCGACTGCAATAAAATGAATATTGATATCAGTAAAGAAATGGGTGTACAATCGGCCATCTGAGGGATGCAACCGAGTAAACATAGATTACGGGAATACCAAAAATCAAATCTCTTGGAGCCACCTTGATTGAAAAATTAATTCTAAGAAACGTCCATTCATTCCTGATTCATTCGTTTTGCACAGAGTGTCAACTGGAGAAGGCAAAGCAAAACAATATTGTGGAACCTTTTTAAAATTTACTGATGTGGAATTTATTTCAAACAGTCGTTTTTTGTTTGCTTGTTTGTTGGTTGTTTTTGTTTGTCTGTTTGTTTGTTTGATTCCGGAAAAAGAAACGCGCATTCTCACAGGGGCTTGGGTACGAAAAAGACGTGGCACTGCTGAGACCGATTAGGACCTGGAACCCAAAGAAAAGCAAACATGGCGGACGACTCATTACTGTTGTTATTTTGGACAGTTTTAGCTGTACTAGGCGGATTATTTGCACTCTGGAAATATCTAAAACCAAGAAACGCAAACCTCCTGAGTCGTTCAACTACCCAAGCTTCCGAAAATGTGGCAAAAGCACGTCTAAAATATTTTACTAGCAGACAGGAAGTTGTCTCGGACAATGCCGATCTCAAGAATGACTCAGTTGCTTCCATCCCATCTGGAACGCAAGAGAGTGTTTTTGAAGAGGAAACGATTCAAGAGGAAAGACAATTCGAATCTGCTGACGCTGCGATAGTTGGTAAAGCTCATGAACCTCCTGTGCGTTACTCGAGGTCGATTGAAGGACCGGGAAGATTGAGTGGTGCTTCACATGAACTTGAAAATAGCTATTTTGATCCCGATACCGGTGCGCCTATAACACGGCCTCTTAAAACATTAGAGGATGTTTTCTCTTGGAGGCAAGGATTCGACTTTTTCAACGTGGCTACGGTTGGTTTAAATGAACAGTGCAGAAAGTTGGAGAAAAGACCGAGAACTCTGGTGTGTCACGACATGAAAGGAGGCTATCTTGAGGACAGGTATGTATAATGCGCCGATCAATTCGAAACTTCAACATCCCCCACCCCCGGGCATACCCCGGGCATTTGACTGCGCATCATGCCCGGGGAGGGGGGAAATTGAACGTTGCGTTGGAAGGGTAGGGAATTTGAACCAGATTTATCCCTTGTTGTGACGTAATATACGCCCATGAGTTTTTCGGTTTTTACAGGGTTTGACGGATATACAAGATAGAATTTCGCCTTTGTTAGTGAATAACTCTTTCAAAAGGGTCTTAAAAAGAAGTTTGAAGGTGTCATAACGGCATATGTCTTTCTGAAAAGCATGTTAAGTGTTTGATTGAAGACGAAATTTGTTTTTGAGGAGAGGTAGTTCAGTACTAATTGGTGGGGCGTTTGAATGGCTTTTTGGCCCCGAGGGGAGGGAAATTGAACAAGCCAATCTTCAAAAGTTCAAATACCCAGGGGGTTGCTGGGGGGAGGGGGGGGAGATGTTGAACTTTCGAATTGATAAGCGCATGAAGCCCTAACCAAACGGAGTCACAATTCAACACAAGTTTAGAAATGTCAACTTGCATACGCAGTCTTGTGGTGGGTAGCCAAACGGACTCGCAAGTACATGCCAGTTCAACAATAATTATCTGCTAGAAAGCAATTTCAGAGGAGCGTTGTGTGTGCGCCCATACTAAGCAAGACAATACTAAGACCAACTTGGGTTGACTTGTGTTGGCTGGCCAAATGGTAAAAAACTTGCATTTACTTGCGTGCAAATTTGAGCTTGATCAAAGTGGACGCAAGGCATCGCAAGTACTCACAAGTCATGGCCAAACGAAGTCAATACAGTGATTATAGTCACCAATATTTGACATTTTTAGAAAAATAATACACAATGAATTGATATCAAATGAATATTATGATGATATCGCACTCAAGAATCGTATTGTGAGGTTATCACAAGTCAGTGTCTGGGCTTCCATGTTAAAGAGTCAAAAATGTGGAAGCTACTGGGCTGTAAATTGCAAGACAAGATTGTAATTCAACTGTAGTGAACACAATCAAGTGCTTTTACTTAAGGAAGATTCCACTTCACAGAAGCAAAAATTTCTTTCAACACAGTGTGGAATGTACATGTACACACAAATTTTTCTTCCAATTGGTGATGAGCAGTATTGAATGGCATCAAAATTTATCACCGATCATGAGAACCCTCAGGCCTTAGAAACGGAAAGTTCGGTCATCTGAAATGACCGAACTTTGATCCCTACCCGCTATAAGACAATAGGAGCCGTTGACAGAGCACACAGCTGGATTCTCCTCTGGCCTCTAGTAAACGAATGTTAATCGTCAGTCACACGTCAACACTTGACGAGGCACACAGTTGGACTCTCGCGTGTTCTCTGCTAAAACGAATGTTAACCATCAGTCACACGTCAACTTTTCACAGTGCTTGCGAAATATCGAAACACCCAAGCGCAAGAACCGCTTCGCTTCCTTCTTTTTACTTGCGGTTCAGCTTTTCGATAGTTCACCTCCGCTTCTTCAGACATGCCGTACTGAACCGAATAATTAATAGTCATGCGAAGCAAGTATACGCGACAGACAATACGACACGCAGTCAGTCCACTTTTTTCAGTGCGAGATTCGGGAGGGGGAGGCTAGGTGGGAGGGTGTTATAATTTGAAATTGTTGTACATACAAACATTAGACAACCTGGACTTGATGTTTTCGGTCATTTACTGCAATATTCTAGTAATGAATGGGTTAATTGGAAAATATATATATTCTCATACTCTCATATTCTCATATTCTCTTATAATTATGCTTCATTCAGTTTTGTTTATCATTAGAAATTAGCAAGGGTAGGGTGAGTTGACATTTTTCATTGTCAGGAAGTAAGATATGTTCTTCATTTCCGTTTACAATTCCGCTCAGTGAGTCTATGATTAGTACTGTTTGTGTTACATTGAACTGTATGAGACGCAACACCCGCCAGTTCAGATGGATAAAAATATTAAGTGCGATCTTACATTTTGTGATCAGTAGCTGTTTATGTCACATCGAACTCTATAAGGCGCAACACCCGCCAGTTCAGATGGACAAAAAAATTAAGTGCGATCTTAATTCTGTGATTAGTATTGTTTATGTTACATTGAACTGTATGAGGCGCAACACCCGCCAGTTCAGATGGATAAAAATATTAGTGCGAACTTACATTTTGTGATCAGTACTGTTTATGTTACATTGAACTGTATGAGGCGCAACACCCGCCAGTTCAGATGCATAAAAATATTAAGTGCGATCTTAATTCTGTGATTAGTACTGTTTATGTTACATTGAACTGTATGAGGCGCAACACCCGCCAGTTCAGATGGATAAAAATATTAGGTGCGATCTTACATTTTGTGTCAGTAGCTGTTTATGTCACATCGAACTGTATAAGGCGCAACACCTGCCAGTTCAGATGGACAAAAAAATTAAGTGCGATCTTAATTCTGTGATTAGTATTGTTTATGTTACATTGAACTGTATGAGGCGCAACACCCGCCAGTTCAGATGGATAAAAATATTAGTGCGAACTTACATTTTGTGATCAGTACTGTTTATGTTACATTGAACTGTATGAGGCGCAACACCCGCCAGTTCAGATGCATAAAAATATTAAGTGCGATCTTAATTCTGTGATTAGTACTGTTTATGTTACATTGAACTGTATGAGGCGCAACACCCGCCAGTTCAGATGGATAAAAATATTAGGTGCGATCTTACATTTTGTGTCAGTAGCTGTTTATGTCACATCGAACTGTATAAGGCGCAACACCCGCCAGTTCAGATGGACAAAAAAATTAAGTGCGATCTTAATTCTGTGATTAGTATTGTTTATGTTACATTGAACTGTATGAGGCGCAACACCCGCCAGTTCAGATGGATAAAAATATTAGTGCGAACTTACATTTTGTGATCAGTACTGTTTATGTTACATTGAACTGTATGAGGCGCAACACCCGCCAGTTCAGATGCATAAAAATATTAAGTGCGATCTTAATTCTGTGATTAGTACTGTTTATGTTACATTGAACTGTATGAGGCGCAACACCCGCCAGTTCAGATGGATAAAAATATTAGGTGCGATCTTAAGTTTTGCGATCAGTACTGCTCATGTTACATCGAACTGTATGAGGCGCAACACCCGCCAGTTCAGATGGACAAAAATATTACGTGCAATCTTAATTCTGTGATTAGTACTGTTTATGTTACATCGAACTGTATGAGGCGCAACACCCGCCAGTTCAGATGGATATTAAAGTGCAATCTTAAATTTTGTGATCAGTATTGTTTATGTTACATCGAACTGTATGAGGCGCAACACCCGCCAGTTCAGATAAACAAAAATATTTTAAAGTGCGATCTTAAATACTGTGATTGGCACTGTTTACAAAATTTAAGTCATACCTTGGTTCTGTCCAGCGTTCTTCTTTTATTCTGTTCGACAAGTTCCTTCCATTTGGCATAGTAAACAATAGCCAGTTATTTAGCACGCGAATACGGGTCTCTTTCTTTCTGTTTTCGATTTTCTTGGCCTCTCTTTCCATAATCCGAGACAATCGTTTTCTTTTGTTTCTTTCATTTCTTATCCTGCGTTTCTCATCGATTGAATTTTCAGGCGAGCGTCGTGACATGATCGTTCTTTCGAAAGCGCGCGCTTTCCCTTCAATTCCCGCTTCCACGGCTTGTAACGCGATCGCTGGCTTAGTTGCCTCTGGCTTGCGTGTGCGCCCGCTATTTCATAATCCGATATACCAAATTCGAATGGGCAGCGGCTTATCGCAAAACATTAGCGAAAATTGCTTCTTACAGAGAAAGTACAACAAAGGAATTTTGAGCAAATTGATCTCTGTGGTGAAAATTACCGAAGTACATCACAATGATAACGTTAGGGATGACACCGTTTTTTTCGATGATGTGAACCTTTTTGTTTTTAATTAAAAAAAGCACTCGTGATTATTGTATATCATCATCGCGTCTGCACCCGATAAAAATCGTAGTGTCTTCACACAGGTAGCGCGACCGCTGAAAGATCCTACAAAAGTTCGAAAAACAACTCAAGAAGCTTGAATGTATTTATATGTATTGTATATGTATATGTATTGTTATATGTATATGTATTGTTTTCGGCCGCAAATCAAACTCCAACTGCGAGCGTTAAAAACGGCAATCAAGATCAAATTCCCTTACACTCTATGATTGGCTTAAACGATGGATTCACTTAATTAGATTTTCGAGCATTTAAGTTCAACAGCGAGCCAAAAAATCCTCTGTGAGGGTTCTCATGAACTTTTTTTGAGTGTCAAGTAAGTTAAATGGGCAATTTTCAATTTAAAGTGTCTTGCGCTGTGGGCAACGGGTAATTGCTGAGTGTTGTCCCAGTGGAATGTAACGACATCATCATCGAAGTATATAACTCATAGATACCGATAATCAACAGACAAGCTGAGGGTGTTGAAAACCACAAACGACAGCCGAACTCCATTCCATTCTTCACCTATTGTTCACCTGAAGCGATCATGTAACACTGGAATGGCCTGAAGTTAATTAAATTTCACACCTCTTCATGTGATCAGTAAAGCGTCTATAGCAACCATGGCTTCCAACAGCGTCCACAAAATCCTCTATGAGGATCCTCATGCTGTCCACCAATGTTGATACATGTAGTTTGCAGGCATACCCAAGTATTGATGAGGTCAATTACATGTATTTGGTATTAATATTATCCAAATCTTGGTCTGTATAGCTCCACAAAGCAGGTTTATATAGTTCATCTCTGTTACCAGTTTCGTTAAAGGAGTACATGTAGTTCATTTGTAGACAGAACGCAGGGTTGTCGGTAACAGCAACAAGCGGATTTATTCCAAACCAAAGTAGTCTTTACAGCTTACAGCACTTGTTTGTCACAGAGACTCTTCTTCTTATACAGCACACAGCTTGGCACACAGCCACTTCACTTAGTTCAGCACACAGCCACAGCAACAAACTGCTTGAATAAACTGAAAGTGGCTTACTGATATACCTGTCATCACATGTTATAGAAACGTTTAAGAAACCCATGTTTGGTAATATTGCATGACTGCTTACTGTTCAGAGAGATTACATAATTATTTGAATGACTCAGCATTCTCTACATGTAGATAACTTTCTGGAGAGTTCTAGAGAATGTTCCGGAATGTCCAGGATAAAACTAGACAATTTTCATAACAATCTCAGAAGGTAAAACCTTAGACTAGTATGACTCAGTCCCTGATTGCATGAGAAAATTTACTCATACTTGTCTGACTTGAGCTGGTCTTACAGGCAAGACTCATTTGTGTTGGTCTGGCCCCCCAAAATGAGTTTAACTAGACTGAGATGAATTTTCCTTTTAGTCCGTTTTAATAAGTAACCTGTGAGTGTATTATTACAATGTATTTTTGTTTTAGCCTGCACAAGTTTGTCAGTCTCATGCAGTCACACCTACAATCTCTTACAAAACTGTTGAGACACTTCAGAATGAGTGAGAGCTTTGACTGTGAAATTCACATACAAGAACGATTCTTTCCCCCTAATCAATGTGGCTTTGCCATTAAAACGGCATGATGAATTGTCAATCCTTCCAAACAACATTGTATGAAGCTAGACCTGGGTGGGGATGGGAGAGCATTTCTGTGATCTTTTCAGTGTTTTCCGTGCATGTACATGTAATTCAAGAAATATGCAATGCTACATGTGTTTGTATCAAATACTTCTGTCCAAGATTGTAGGTCACTGTGACTTTATGAGGGTTGGTGCCAAAATAGAGTTTCCTGCATTTTTCTTAACTTAACAGCAACTAGGCTGTTACTTTGTTCAAATTGATTTGTCAACACACAAAAAAATAAGGCCATGTGCTGTTCATATCACTGCCAAAAAATTCATTTAATTGGTACCTTCACCAAGACTGGGGGGGAGGGGGGGTGGGGAGAACAGAGTCCAAGACTAATGAACAGAGTCTAGTTCTTGTGTGTCCCTAGTGATCAGGCTAAAATTTTAAAACACTTTTTACTACCAAAGGTCTGACTTTGACTTAAAGAAAATATCTTTATAGAAGTCTATCATTCCATGGGATCAGTGATTTTTTGTGATTTTGTAGCAATATCTCTTTGTGGTTACTGCACATGGGTGAGGAACATTCAATGCAATCACGCAAGATTGACACCAATCAGGAACCAATCAGGAATGGGAGGATTTAACCTTCCGAGAGCCTGGGCATCCAACAATACTTAAAGCCAGCTTAAAGGGTGCTTTCCATTTTGCTAAAATTTCCGGAAATTTCAGTCAAAACATAATTGGAACGTTTTGGTCCAGATGGAAATTTTCTGGAAAAAGTGGTCCACCTCCAGAGGTGTTCTCTTTGATCGGTCAGTCCAGTCCAACCCTTCCATTTTCAAAAATTCTCAATTCCTGTCCCACTTCACTGAGAAGTAATGGAAATTTTGGTCGAAATGTAAATGGAATGCCTCTTTCTGGTTGGAAATTTTGTTTATATTGAACAATGTCGTTCCATTTCCCCTTGGTTAGTTCCACTGGTCTCCGACCAGACGGTCTGGCATAATGGAAAGCACCCAAAATTTTCCTCCAAAAATGCTATCATAAGCCACTTGGAGGTTTCCCATTAAAATTGGTAGTAAAAAAAATATGGTGAAATAATTTGCCACCAACAGAACTGACATCATCTTGCATAGTTAAGGACGGTGCCTCCTTTTGTTACTGCGCATACGTTCTGCACATCTCGGGATATTCTGGTCTCCTAAGGAATTTGCCCACTAATGCATCAATATTTTTGCACAGTTTAGGACTATGTGGAAAAAGCAGATCTTAGCAAGGGCTGTCAGAATCCAAAAAGAAATTGGGGGTAACCAGGCATTTTTCAGAGATAATTGAGCATAAATTTGGAAAGAAATTGCCATACATTCTTTGTATTTTAACACTTTTTTAGAATTATGGTTGCTTAATTATCTCTGAAAAATGCCTGGTTACCCACATAAAAAATTTTTCTTTTTGGATTCCAATTACCCTTGCTAAGGTCTGCTTGTTCCTTACAGTCATAACCTTTGCAAAAATGCATCTGAGTTAGGAGGCACCGTCCTTAAGTAGAATAATTTAACTCATCTGGAAGAAGTGTGTCTTGACACGTGGGATATCCAATATAGAGGAGGTGGGGGGACGTTCAGTCCCCAAAGGCTAGGCCAATTTCTTTTTTTCTTTTCATCATCAATACCGGTAAGCTTGATAAAACAGGAATTGAGGGGAAGGGCTATCCTCTCCCTTGAGTGTCTATAATGGGATGAAATACAGTGTAGGTTTATAATGTCAAGGAGACTCATCAATCTCGCAGCAACCACAAGTTTGCATTGTATGGACTTATTATTTTTGTTTTGTACTTCTAGGTTTGTTCAAGGTGTCAGCTCAAATGACTGTTATATCATATACCATTGGCAGCTTATTGACATATTTGTATACTTTAGTCATCATTTTGTAACTATACCACCCCCATGTTGGACTAATGCTGCACACACCCATGGTGTTCCAGTATTGGGCACTTTGATTACAGAGTCTGATGAAGGGGCTGTAAGGTGCAGCAAGTTTTTGGAGGACACTTCATCATGGCAGAATCTTGCTAATCAACTGGTCAACATAGCTGAGTATTACAGATTTGATGGTTGGCTTGTGAACATAGAAAATCCAATTCAGGTACAGTTTACCTAGATGGAACTGTTACCTGTAATAGTGATTCAATTTCATTGGTGTTGACTCCTTTGCACAATCACTCTAAGGTATTCCCTTTTGTTTTGTTGTCCACATGATCATGAGGACCTGGGTGAGGGTAAACAAGTTCCCAGAGAGTGTTTTCTGCTGAGGTCACTGCCCAAGGTCATTTCAGGTTGCCCAATTCACAAACTTTTTCTCAAGATATGACAATTTACTTCTGGCATAAGACACGAGTTGTCAGTAGTCGAGTGGTCTCCTATATTATATTCTTTCAAGCCCTATTATCCTTTCAGATCATAAACAGATCCTAATACAGAGGAAAAAGAAAATCTTAGCAAGGGTTGTTGGAATCCCAAAAGAAAATTGTGGGGAACCATACATTTTTCAGATTTTTCATTTCTTGTTTTCCATAATTCTAAAAAAAACTTTAAAATGCAGACCAATGTATGGCATTTTCATTCCAAATTTTAGCTCAATTATCTCTGAAAAATGCCTGCATGGCTACCCCCAATTTTGTTTTTGGATTCTGATACATGTAGCTGTTGCTAAGATCTGCTTTCCCCACATAGTCAAAAACCCCGTAAAAATACTTTTGCATTTTAGTAGGCACCATCCTAAAGAAACCTGAGATGTGCAGAATGTACAGTTGTATGACTGTGCAGTAACAAATGGAGGCACTGTCCTGAAACATTTTAAGAAGTCTTCTTAGTTTGAATCCAGATAATAACAATCCTCTAAAAAATGCTGCTGTTGATTACTGGTGATTTTGCAAGTGAACCTGATTAACAGTCAACTTGGTTCTGAAGTTGGTTATGTCCGGTTAAAAAACTAATCATACCTATAACAAAATGCTCAATTGTGATTGGTTCCCGCATGCCTGTTTGATGATTATGTAATTGGAGGATGATCACATGGGTGTCCACTTACAGCTGTCCAATTTGAACTTTTTGTAATTGGATAGCTGCGTTCGGACAACTACACTGCCCGCATGTCAATCAGGTGCACTGAAATGGCTTCTTTTTATAACTGTTTCTCCACTGCTTGCAAAACTGATGATTAAAAATATATCCACAAAGGGCACATAGATTTTCTAATCTCGCATTTTGTTATAGATACTATTAATTGGTAATTGGACTTCATGTCATACAATTCAGGGATAATCGTGCTCGTAATTTCAAATCGTCCTCGCACTACGCTTTTGGCCAATTTAAAATTACTTGCCCGATTACTCCCTGAATTGTACTCCACTCAGTCCAATTACCATTACTAATAAAAAAATTGATGAAAAATCACACAAATGTCAGTCATCAATTACCAATATCAGTCACTAAATGTCTGACAGTCAACATTTCTTTCCAGTTTAGTTCCCTACTCTGGAAAATCAGTCTTGACAGTTTGAAACTGATCCTGAGTTAAAACCATTTGCACCACCTCATTTAGTTATTAATGATATATTTATTTTTGCAGCCAATTCAAGTCAACAACCTGGAAGAATTTGTGAAATATTTAACAGTGGAGATGCATGAGCGAATTCCTAATTCTCTTGTCATTTGGTATGACAGTGTGACCTATAAAGGAGACCTTGCTTGGCAAGATGAACTTAATGCAAAGAACAGGTAATCCACTAGTCACTTGATAATTTTGTTCCCAAGCATACACTGAGACACATCTATTAAGTAGTTATTGATCCTTCGATTAAAAAATTGCAACTACATGTATGACCAAGTCCACAATATAACCAAGCCATGCACAGTTATACAAACCTGTAGGTACAGGGTGCTATGAAAGTAATCCTTGTGGCACTACACTGTAAAAGGAGGTGTTTATAGACTTGACTCTTAAAGGACAGCACTCTTTGTCACTGATCTCTCCAACTTCTCTGTCTGGTTGAGTGTTCCAGGCACAGACACAAGGTGGATTAAAATTCCTGCCACTGTAGAATTGCTTCTTGAATCTGTTTCGACAGGGAGTGCATGCCTTCGTATTGATAACTATCGATAGATTGGAGAAGGTTGCTCACCTAGGCTGGGTTAGTGATTTTGAAGGACAGGACTCTTTGTCACTGATCTCTCCAACTACTCTGTCTGGTTGACTGTTCCAGATACAGACGCAAGGTGGATTAAAATTCCTGCCACTGTAGAATTGCTTCTTGAATCTGTTTTGACAGGGAGTGCATGCCTTGGCATTGATAACTATCGATAGATTGGAGCAGGTTGCTCACCTAGGCTGGGTTAGTGATTTTGAAGGACAGGACTCTTTGTCACTGATCTCTCCAACTACTCTGTCTGGTTGTCTGTTCCAGACACAGACACAAGGTGGATTAAAATGTCTGCCAATGTAGAATGTTTTCTTGAATCTGTTTTGACGGGAGTGCATGCCTTGGTATTGATAACTACATGTATTGATAGATTGGAGCAGGTTGCTCTCCTAGGCTGGGTTAGTAACAACCTTAGGTCTGGTGAACAAATGCTGGTGTGTTTCTTGTAAAGGATGGATGTAGCAGTCGTCAGGCATCAGCAACTTCTTTCACATAAAGCCTCTTAAATTCTCTGTTATTCGATCACCAAGCACAACCCCACCCTTAAAATGATGTCAGTGTCCTCAAAATTTGCAGTCTTGTCAATTTCATACTCTTTCATGCTTCTTTCCAGTTTAGACACAATATGCAAATTTTAAGGCATATCCCATAATTAATTGTGCATAATTATAGGGACAGGGCCAGTTAAACCCAGCTACAAGGGCCTTAGCAGTTTGTCAATTGAAACTGCATTTACTTATTGTTTTTACCATTTTTTTTTTGACAGAATATTTTTTGATGCTTGTGATGGAATATTTTTGAACTACAACTGGTCTGAGGCACACCTGATGAGGTCTGTAGGTGCGGCTGGACGGGATCGACAGACAGATGTCTATGTTGGGGTGGATGTTTTTGGGCGTGGCTGCTTTGGAGGAGGAGGGTACAACTCTAAACTGGTATGTGGCTAGCATGTTTGGTCTGTGGGAAAGAGGGGTTGTTATGAGCTCTGGGTTATAGGTACCTGTCAATATCTATAACAAACAAAATACTTGATAAGGACTCTTTTTAGAGTTTTCATGTTATTGTGTATTTCTTTTGTTATTTAGTAATAGTTCATCGTTAGCAATTCTAATTTTAACATTACTTCAGATGCAACTTCACTCTGCTAGCTGTATTCTGACCATAACAGTCTACACTGTCGAAACATGTCAAGAATAAGGAAAGTTGTTTCATATCTCATAATCTTTACCTACAAACAAATCAAAAATAGGCACAAACAGCCACCTAGGATACCTAAGAAACACAAGCCCGAGATACCATTAAGACCTATTGTACCGTGTGTAAACACCTTCACTTACGACTTGTCGGCTCACTTAGCTTACATCCTGTCCCCATTGACAGGCAAATCAGACTACACAGTTACCAACTCTACTCATTTTGTGTCTACCATCAGCCATGAGCGAATACAAGAAAACGAAGTCATGGTATCTTTTGACGTAGAAGCATTATTCACGAACATGCCGATCGAAGATGCCGTAAAGGCCACATTATGCAAAATAGAGAACGATCCCAGTCTTGCCGACCACACAAACCTTACACCTAAAAAAATTGCCGACATTTAAAACTTTGTCTTAAGATCCACATATTTCCAATACAACGGGTTGATTACAAATAAAAAGATGGAGCAGCCATGGGGAGCCCTGTCTTCGCAGTTATTGCTAACCTTTACATGGAAGAGTTTGAGGAAGGGGGAAAGGCAACAGCGACCTATAAGCCTAAGATCTGGAAGCGATATGTAAATGACACTTTTACAATCTTAGGTAAAGACTATGTAGCCGGCTTTTTACAACATCTACATGTAAACAGTCAACAGCCTACTATTCGTTTTACCATGCAAAATCGAGAAAGATAACACCATTCCCTTTCTCGACACGTCAGTTTCAAGGGATTCAAATGGTCTTCTCGCCACCAGTGTTCCAGAAAGTCCACCCACACTGACCAATACCTAGCCTTGATGATTCACACCATCCTCAGTCAGTGAAACGTGGTATGGTTAAGTGTCTATACGACCAAGCCAAACACCTCACAGCAAAACCATCAGTTATCTCTGAAGAAAAGAAACATTTATCATCGGTACTTGTTTCAAACGGATATCCTTCTTCACTTTTACGAAAGCTCACAAAGACAACAAAACTGCCTACAACAACAAGGTGTACATGTACACACCATTTTCAAATCAGACACAACTCTTAGGTCTCACTTAGCGTGACCGAAAGACGCCCTTGAACCGACTAAACAAGACGGTGTCGTCTATAAGATTCCATGTGAGTGCGGCAAAGTATACATCGGAGAAACAGGGAAAGCGATGCAAGAAAGGATAAAAGCACACGACAGAGATATACGGCTTGCTCGTACGCCGACCTCTGCAGTTTTGGAGCATGCTTACGAAATGGTGCATGTATATTTGTAACCACTCCAGCCCGGCAGAGAATTTTAAGCAGTGTGTTTGGCAGTACAGTACTCAGTGGGTGCTTTGTGCACAAGAGAGAGGGAAGAGACTGAGCCATATGGAAGAATGTCCTAAGTGACTTGAATTTTGCCTTTTTGCACAAAAATATCTTCATGGAAAGAGATGTTTTTGTCAAAATATTAGCTGGTTTAGGTTTATTTAACTGCAAGACATCTAACTGGCAACCTAAAACTCAAAAATTAAAAAAAGTACTTTTGCCTGAACTGACGAGTCATTTACTAAGTGGGATTTTTTGCCTGAACTGAATTTACTGTTCATTTTTTTTTCTTTTTCTTCAGGCTTTTAAAGTGATAAGAGAGGAAAACTTGTCTGCAGCATTGTTTGCTCCAGGTTGGGTTATGGAGACGCAAGGAGTCCAACACTTCACTGCAAATCAAGACAAGTAATTTATATTATGAGGACTCACTGTTAAATGTAATAATTAACGAGTAAGGAAAGGAAGCAGATAGTCAACAGGTTGGCCCATCAAGATTTTTCCCTAAGGTTTGGCTTTTTGAATTCTTCACTTAGTCTTTAATATCGGGGAGGAAGGAGACTCTGAAAGATGAAGGTCAAAGGGGTACTTGTCGTATTTTTAGGGGTGAAAATTGGTTGTGTGGTACAGCTTTATGTGTTTAAAACAAAATGGCCACCGTTTAGAAGGTACCTTTTATGGTCAAAGTCAGAAAAGTTTGACAGTAATTTTACGTGTCAGATAAGGTGCCTTTTAGGTGCGCCTTTAAAATCTCCAACTAGTACCAAGTTACTTTAATATTGGAGTTTCCAAGCCCCTACCCCTAGCACTAGTCTCTGCTTTTGTGTCCACACCGAAATCTTAACATGTCTTTTCCACCTCGGTGATGCCCTCTGATAACCAAGTGTATCTTATCCTTTGGGGGTAGCACCTAGTGTTTTACTCACTTCCTGCAAAAACCTACAAAGTGCCACTATCAATGAACCACTTCTTGGCGCATAAAAGTTCTTACCTTTACCACATCTGAGGTGCATTAGTATTTATTACAAACTTGTGCAACAGTACAATTCCTGTACGCTACCTAAGAATAATAATGGGGTAAATTAGATAATAAGGCACCTCTGACTATCAGCAAAGAAACAATGATAATTAGAATGATGATTTAGCCAATCACAATGTTAAATTTAAAGTTGTTCTCTGTGGACCACAGTCATGGTCTACTAAGGTGCAGATTTAGTATCCTGTTGAAAGTCAGCTCAAAACAAACCATGGCCCACCTACACTGTACTAGCTGTCTGCTCTTTTTTTATTTTTTATTTCAACAATATTTAGACAGAGGTGCCCAGTTCAGCGAGGCTGATTTGAATAGGGCTCTGTTTAACATAAATTTACATACAAATAACATATTACAGAATACAAAATCTCAGATTACAAAAGTATTAACATAGTAACACTCAATTACTGTAAGCGATGGAGGTAAATTCAGCTAGATTTGAAAAGCTTTTTGAGGCCAGACTTAAACCTTGTTAATTCCTGAACCCTCCTCAGTTTCAACGGGAGGCTGTTCCATATTTTAGTTCCGCTAACCCTGAAGGAGCCCTGATACTTAGATGTTTTCGCAAAAGGCGGACGCAGCAAATCTCTATGGCGCGTATTATAATCGTGAAATTCACGTGAATGGTGAAATTCCTTAAGCAAACAGGGTGGAGCCAAGTTATGTAAACATTTAACAACTAGCATGCATTTCAGATAGTCCCGGCGGGACTGGAGTGAGAGCCAACTAAATACCTGCGCAACCTGTGGCTGAGAGACTTTGTTTCCCTCAATAATGCTGGCGGCACAATAATGCACAATAATGCTCAATAATGCACTCTTTCAATAATGCACTCTCTTCAATAATGCACTCAATTCTTGCAACTGGTGGTATGTACAGTGTACCACAAAAAAAGGACCATAAAAATTTATGACTAGTGAGGATTCAATTTTCATGATTTAACTGGGCCTCTGCTTGCCTTTACATTAAAGGTTTTGGAATCTTTTGGTGCCTTACTGTACAGTGCACACAGCAGTCAAAGAAATACCATTTGTAACATCGTTGTGTCGTGGTTGTGGAAAATCTGCCAGCATAGATGGAAAGGTGGTAGCCTTACGTTTATGGCCCCATATGTTCTTTCCTTGTAGAACTACAATGTACACATGAAAGTACCTGTACGAGGGGCATAATTGTTAGTGCAAGCATCCTTGATCGGCCTCAAACTAGCGATCAAACATTACTGAATCAATGCAATTGATTTATTTTGCTTTGCCACACATACACAAAATAAGGTAAAACAAGAAAAGTAGTTATAAAAAAAAGATTTTAAAAAATATGCTGGAGAGGCCTAAAAGAAACAATGGAAAGATGGAATATTCAGCATGTCGCGAGCGTGGGACAGAGAAAAAATCTGAGTCCCCGACGGGAATCGAACCCATGACCTTCCGTACACCGGTCGGACGCTCTAACCACTGAGCTACTGGGAGACTCGTGGCGAGCATAGCCACGAGTCTCCCAGCCATGGAGCTTAATGGCTGATGAGGCCACCTCAGTTTAATTGGCGTTTTTCATTTGAAAAACGGAATCTTTTTTTCTCACCCCTTGTTCCACCTGCCAAAATGAAGAATTACTAAACATTTCTAGAAAAGGGTATTTATTTATTTAGCTTCGCAAAGTACAACACGAACACGAAACAGGAAAAAAGAAAATAGACAATTAAATAAAAACAAAGAGAGCAAATAATGGCAAGAGAGTCGCTACAGCAAAGGCCTATTACAGTGGTTCCCTCACACCTATAAAACTAAGTGAAAACTAAGCACAATTAATTTTAGAAGCAACAAGATGGAAAGCGTGCTAGCCCACGGGCGCTGTTACATTTCAAGCAGATGGACGTCCAAGTCGGGGGGTCTTCCTGGTCGTATTTTTTATAAAGAGCATTTAAATAATAATTAAATAAACTCCTCTTTAATGTACCTAAGGCAACGCTTTTGTCGAGTAACTGCTCTGGCAGTGTGTTCTAGATACGGCAAGCTTTTATGTTAATAATGCCTCTGTGTTGACTAGGTTGTACTCTCCAATCCCTGGACAAATCTGAGTGCCCAACAGTACCAACCTACATTCAACAATACGTTCTTCAATTTGGGTTCCAAGGAGGGCGTGGTCATCAGTTCTGTGGAGTACACTATGGAGGAGTCATATAATGGTGGTGGCTGTTTATTGATCAGTGGGCATGTTAATTCCTCTCAAGAAGTGTCTAAGGGTGTGGTGAGGTAAGGTAAGCATTTGTCCGTGTTAGGGATACCCTGTTCCAGGCTCCGAGATAGTGGGGAAAGCTTGAATTGCGAAAACGAGCGCGAAAAACGCGTGGGGGCTGCTGGGGAAAAACAAGGCCACCGCCCCCTTTTCTCCAGATCCCACGCGTCTTATTTTCGCGTTCTCTTTCTTATTTCGTTCTCTTTCTTTCGTGTCATCCCTAATATCTGAGAGCCTTGAACAGGCTAAGTTAGAGATGAATAAGGAGGAGTTCTGAGTAATTTTTAGCCCGTGTGGTGGTGTTGTGGTTTGTGATTAGACGTTCAGTGGTTTTACCGCTAGTCTTAAAACTTAAAACAAGACCAATTTTTGTAAAAAGGTATTTCATTTGAGAAATGGTCAGGTCATTGCAAAGTACTCACTGATTTCATTCATTGACTCAAAAGGTAGAATCACTTTGTACAGCGTAATTAACAGTACCTTAGGAAATGTATTATCAGATCTTATGTGATTGGTCACGCATTAGGATTTCATCCAGACTTGAAAGTAGAGCCACCTTGTGCGGGATAAACAGTACCTTAGGAAATGTATTATCAGATCTTATGTGATTGGTCACACATTAGGATTTCATCCAGACTTGAAAGTTAGAGCCACCTTGTGCGGGATAAACAGTATCACAGGAAAGTGTGACGTGTTTGTAGTCTTGTTTCATGGATATGAGGATTTTTTTCTGAATTCATTTCACTGGCCAAGTGGTATTTTGGCGGCCTCTTCCCCAGAGCACCCAGGGTAGCTTTTGATTTCAGGTTGCAAAAGTTCCCGTTATCCAGATTTTACTGTATTTTGGGGCTCTTTATGTATGAGCGCATACGTCACGACCACGTGTATACCATCACGCCTTCTAACGCACGTCACGTGTCGAATGTTTTAGTAGTAATGGACCGTGAAAACCACGAGAATACTGTTATTTTCCAGCTTTCTAATGTTCTAGTATAGCCTTCCCATTTCGACAACCACTACACTATTTTGTATTTAATGTATTATCAGATGTTATTTTAAACCACGCAAGTTCAACTTCCATCTGGCCATCCCATTTCCGCATGTGGACCTATTTTTGGCATTGATCATGCACAAGTGCACAAATCAAAAACAACTTTTGAATCCTGGTTTTGAACCGTGCTGAGACAACTTACCAATAAACGTTTCTGTTAAGATACTCATTCGTAGAGTTCGAACGTAAAACAAAGATTGTGCACAGTTGTGGTATTTCAACAAAATTTGCGTCACCTTTGTTGTGGTCATTCTTACTAATTTGTATACCCGGCCCTGACTTTGTTTATTTCTTTGCCAGACTGCTCAAAACAGATTTCCACATAAAATGACCCCTTCTGCTGTCGTTCACATTCAAACTGCATCCTAAAGACTGCATTGATGTAGCATTGCAACTTCACACCAATACGATGCCAACGTATCTTCTGCTTTGTCCAGTGTCGTCAAATGACCAAGGTATTGTGAACGTGGTTTGTCGTACCTGGTAACTTCCCAGTTACACAGTTACTTGTACATGTATACAGAGTTATCCTAGTGTGTTATTTTTGTCTAGCCCTAACAACTCTTAAAGAAAAGCGAAAAATTAGAATCATCCATTCGTGAGTTGAGTGACTTAAAGGCGGATGTTATAGAGGCCGGCAATCGCATACGGTTCAAAATCTTAAATTGCTCTTGTGTATTTCTTAATATTTTCTATTTCCTTAATTGCTTGTACATAATCTTTAAAAAAATCTTTCTCAAACTTGTAGCCTTTAATGGTAAGGTAGGTAAAGTCGCACACGAGCCAAGGAGGCTCACGCGGCCGGAGCTTATCCCGGTTTCTGTAGCATGAAGCAACTGAGAGTATTGCTACTCCCCCCTGGATGGGATGCTAGTCCATCACAGGGTTACCCCTAACGGTATGTCACTGGTACCCATTTATACACCTGGGTGGAGAGAGACAATGCGGGATAAAGTTTCTTGTCTAAGGAAACAGCGCGATGGCAGGGGCTTGGCGTCGAACCACCGACCTTTATCTGTGATTTATTTGTATCTTTTTGACCTTATTTTTCTTATCTTGTTCTTTTTAAGAGATTTATACAGAAGACCCACCTCTTAAACTCCCTTTCAGGGCGTTTTTATTGTATTTTTTAAATTGTATTGCAATAAACCTTTCCAGATAGCGAAGCTGACAAATATTTCCTAGACCGAACATCATAAATAACCAACGAATTATTTACTGCACTCGCTTCCGCTTACGTGTAAACCACGTTCGTGCTAACGTTTCGTTTGCTAAGGAAGTCTACCACAAGGAAGCCACCCATTTCTATTTGATATATAAATACCCAACGTCACGCATATCAAACACGAGCACTCTGGTCGGGAGGCTTTAGTAGCGTTATTTTCCCTTCGTTCTATTCTGCATTTTTGTTCCGCCCCCGACAACTAGCTTTTCGGGGAAATTCGACAGTCTTTGGGAATGCCGAACATGGTCCACCCACCCACCCAACCAACCAAAGAACCAACCTTCCCTGAAACGTGAGGTTGCATGACGACTATGAGGCTATTTTGTAGACACAATAGCTCAATAATGAAGTTTAAGAATCAAGGGAACGCTTCTTCTGTTTTGACCGTAATCCGGCCACCCCTTTAACACGACCACATTTCTATGACCCGTTGGTGGTGATGAAAACAACTTTGCTCCTGTAATATCCTGTCTCATTTTATATTTATAGGTGCTGGCAACACAGAGGATTCTGACTCCAATGACAAGCTGATTCGTCGTTATGGCATTCCAAAGTCACGGATACTGAAGTCATCAGCGTTCATGTCTCCCATTGGTCCAGAGCACGATGAATTGTTTGAACCTCTGACCGGTGTCCACCACAACACAGTACAGCAGGCTCATGGGTTAAAAGAAGAAGATGAGGATGGAGCGACATGGTGCACACGGTATGTTTTTATCACAGTAGCCTTGCGCTCTGGAAGCTCTGCATCGCGAACTGAAGCCCGTTTACCTTTTTATTTGCCTAGTGTTTTTCATTCATTTGCGATTGCTTGTTTCGAACTAGGGTACAATGTATCTCCAATTCCCCGTTATCTCGAAAATGTGTGACTTTCCTGTCTCTAATTTTTCCTTTTCTTATTCTCTTTTACTTCTACAGACATTATTTGATCGCCGAAAAACAGTTAGTTGGCTGCACAGTACAAGAAATCCGACTCCTTTGTGCTGTCTCATCAGGTAAAAATCATGATGCACACCATCTGTACTTTTATCTACACATAAATGAAAATGAAAACTACAATTTCTTGTGAATTATGTATAATTCGATTAGTTTTAGAGCGCTTTTCAAACTGATGAATTTTGTAAAACCAAAACCAAAGTAATTACTGGATCACAACACGCACAAATTACCCAATGAACCAATCAGAAATCGAAGCAAATACATGTAACCGGCACCAGGCGCGGGTAAACGCGTGCGAGCAAGTCGCGATTGGTTTAAGTTTTACTTCTGATTGGTCGAGAACGGTGGCGCGAGATTTTTTTAACCAATCACAGAACGAAGTAAAGCAAAACAAAAGCAAGACGCGAATTACTTTCGACACTCAATTGAAAACCAACGTAATTAATATTGACCTAATTCCAACATCAAGCGTTTGAGTTCTGACTTCCACAACCGTCTAACTCGTCATTACAACTGTACCACAGGCTCACTGCAGTTATTGTACTTTCAGTCAAATTACAGTCGTTTTGTGATTGCTCTGTTGTCGAACCACAGTTGCACCACTGCTGTGCGATGGTTCCATACTTGTACACCGTTGTACCACTAGTGTGCCACAGAAATACCACACTTGGACACAGCAACAGTCGTTGCACAGTTGAACCACACTTGTGACAATTGTTCACAGCAACAGTCCTGTCACAGTTGTACCAGAAATGTGCCACAGTTATGTTACAGCTACACTGCACTTGTCATTGAGTCATACTGTAGTTGTGTTCTTTCTTGACAGCCATGACTTGACACACGCGCATTTTCCCGCACCCTACACGTTGCATATTGCGACGAGTTGCTCTAACATTCTTAACATATTCATTTTAGGTGCGGAAACCACAGGGACATTCAAGCTTCACTTAGGAGAAGTTAAGGTGACTTTGTGATATTGTCAGTCAAGGTCGTTTTTGGTAAATGAAAACCACAATGAACGTCTGAGCACAAAATGTAGGTTATTGCTAACCTACCCCCCCCCCCCCCCCCCTTCCCCCCATCATACCCAATGCTTATAACAACTGGTGTTTTTAAAAAAGCCAAGGAAAGCTTTTATAAGTGGTCTGCAATTTTAGAAAATGCAGGAAAGTGCTATCCAGAAGACCAAATACAAGAAACGATAGAGGAAATGGTTTAAACATTAGAGTAACGTTCAATAATCTGCCTGGTGTGAGGTTGTCCTTGAAAGGCGGTTGTTGACCAAGATTTTGACAGTCTATGTAGAAATCGTGTCCAGAGTAAATTAAAACGCTTGTAGCCAGTCGATGTTTCTATGGTAATGTTCTAACTGTTCATAATGGTATTGGAAGGAAGACTCAGGAAAAGGTCAATGGCCGTCAATTTCCGTCCCGAAGTTTGAAATGATAAAAGCAGATCCTAAACCATCTCTGTATTCTTTTGTGTAGAAACATGTACTACTATCAGAATGCGTTCGAAATGCGTGCTCGGGTAATTGATGCATATGAAAAAGACCAGAAGTACGCGTAGAACTTGTACCTCACAAACTGTTGGCGACGAATAGAACTTGTCGCTATTCTCGCCAACTTTTCCCCAACAGTTTGCCAACATGTTGTTGTGTTGTTCACACACAGCAATTTGAGTTTGCCAACAAGAGTTGGCAAACATTAGTTTGACGTGTGAAGGCCGCTTTAGACATTTGATACGACATTAGTTTTTTACTGACTAACTTTTATTAGGCTAGCTTGAACACCTTTTCTACCCGTTTTTTCCTTTGAATGTTACAACTGTTTCTCCTATGGATTTCTTTGAATATTACATCATTAGGATAACAAATATGTTGAAGCTAGTGTTAAATATTTTTTAAGTGATTTGCAAACTTGTCCCTGTTTTAAGAAACAGGGAATATTCAGTTTATCACGGGCGTGGGACAGAGAAAAAAAATCTAAGTCCCGGATGGGAATCCCATGACCTCCCGTGCACCGGTCGGACACTCCAACTACTGAGGTACTGGGAGACTCGTTGCGAGCGAGGTCGTATTTGTGACACGCGTCCTGCATACTGTAAGGATCAAACTAAATATTTCATCTTTTCCTTTTTTTTCCTAGCTTAAAATTTACTATCTTTCCTTCTATATTGCTCCTATTTTGTTCTGCACTAGATTGTCGATCCTCAAGTCCTCAAACAGCCGTTGGCATCTGCTCGAAACATGAGGTGCCTCGACTTGGAGTGGAAATCAAGTGATCAAGACTACCTTTTGAGCCTCACTCTCGTGTGGAACGGTCCAATCAGCGATGGGCAGGTTGACGATCCTGCGCACTACAATGTCTTCAGAGTGTTACAGGACTCTAACATATTTTTGGGTCGAGCTTTTGTGGAGGCATATCGAGTCTGCCGGATACCAGTTTTAAAAACCTCTTCCTCTGTGGAATTTATTGTTCAGATTGTGACTAGATCTGGGTTGAAAAAGCCTCTAAGTGAATGTAGTCGGTTGACATTAAAATGGTAATATTATTCCTCCAAAAGTAACGTGCTAGTCTCAAGAACTGGGACCTCTGATAACTGAGAAACTACTAGCTAAATTGAACTGAGCTGAAAGCTGTCTGTTTCTTCAGTCAATACAGTCATGAAATCTTAGAGCTTTGAACCTTACGTACGAACACGAAAAATGCGTTTTCCTTGACAGATCCAGACTTCAGTTTCTACAATGTAATAAACATAGAGAGATTGATTTCTATTGTACAATAATTATTAATTATTCAGATTGAGATGCTCACTCTATAATAGGCAACCGGATTCTACTGTATAATAGTTATGTCATAAGAAAAATGTAATCATTCAGTTTGTGACGAACTTGGGACAAAGGAAAAACGAAAAAGTCATAATGAATTAGTAATATGACACAGCTCGCCACAAGTCTTCCAGTAGCTGCGTGGTGTACGGGTGGTCATGGGTTCGATTCACGTCGGGGACTCCAATTTTTTCCGTGTCCCACGCTCGTGACACACTGAATACTGAATTCTTCGCTGAGCTAAAAACTTACCATCTTAATAATAATAATAATAATAATAATAATAATAATAATAATAATAATAATAATAATAATAATAATAATAATAATAATAATAAAATTATTATTTTAATTTGCTAATATTTAATTTATGAATAATAATAACAAAATTATTATTTTAATTTGCTGTTTTTCGTAAATGCATTCAGAAAATTTTTCGGTCATGTTTGCGTGGAGTTTAGGCTGGACGGTCATAGTCAACTCCTTACTCGAAGAGTGATCTAAAATTAGCTAAAGACACCTACTGGTGTATCTAATGTATTTTCGTTCGCATAGAGACAGAATTCACACAGATAATGTCATTTGAAACGGAGACGGTTTGTCACAGAACTTTGGATTTGTTAACTGAATTCGCTCTAACAAAGGGTTAACGCTCGAAATGTCAGCTTTCAATCTTTTTACGGTGGCCAATTTACCTTGTCAACTAAGCTTATAAATCCAAAGTTTTCCAGTTGTGTTTCACTTCCCAACCGACGCAGCAACACAGTTTCTATTGAGGAACGTTTTAAAACTGCTATCAGTGACAAATTAGTTTTCAGTGTTCGCTACTTCAGACCGTGGCTCAATGTAGTAAAATGAACACGGCACCTTAGTATTGTGAAAAGGGTGCTTGTTTTTATCAGGAAATAAGGACGTAAACATACTCCCTTGTAGTAAAGTTGCTGGAATTTTAAAAGGATTCCTTATAGCTGTTTTAATTAAAGGAAAGAAGAAACGTACCTGACTTTTACTATTATTCAAATATAATAAGCCAGTTTTCCTAAAATCTAAGACGTCCCTTTTGAGCCCTTTGACCCATTTTTAGTTTCAATGATGTATTACAAACTCTGTGAAGATGAAGGTTCCTACCCAGTTTATTGGGCGTCAGAAGAGTGCGAGTGCGTGAATATTTTGTGCATTGATCTTAAAGCAACGACAAAAATCTCCTGCGAATATTCCAACAACAGAAATCTGTAATTGAATAAAACTAAGCTAAATAATCAAGGATAAGTGGAAAAATAAATTTCCTTGTGCTGCGTGGCACTTGTAAAAAGTACAAAAATATATAAAAAAATATAAAAAATTTCTCACTTAATGAGTTAAGAGTGCCTAAAAATCGTATAAATTTTCCATACGTTTCGGGCTCAGCTGTAAATCATCTGGCTTGGTATATGCCATCTCTTGCCGCCGTTGCTCCGCCGTCTACATCGGTGAAACAGGCCGGACACTGAGAGAACGCTTCGGCGAGCATCTTCGCAGTATCGAGAAAAACCTGCCAGGATTTCCTGTCGCAGAGCATTTTAATGCCAACGGACATACCCTGCAAGACGCACAAGTCCGTGGGGTCATGCTCTGCGGCGGAAATAAACTACGCAAACGCCAGGAAATGCGCCTAATCTTCAAGCTGGGCACCAGTCAGCCACATGGTTTAAACTCAGATTTTCGATATCTTTAGGTTGTCGCGCGCTCTTTTCGCGCGCGCGCCTTTTGAACTCAAATTTGTTTTATATGGCGCAAGACAGTGTTTTTTAACTGAAATCTTGACTTTCCACTGAAGAAGGGCTGAGCCCGAAACGTATGGAATTTTATACGATTTTTAGGCACTCTTAACTCATTAAGTGAGAAATTTTTTATATTTTTTTATATATTTTTAAAACTAAGCTAGTCTTTCTAAAAGTAAAGAGGTCCCTATCAAGCTCACTAACCACTTTCTGTTGCAATATTGATGCGTCATATCTCCATAAATAGTTTCCATATCCCTCCTGATAAACAATTCAAACAAAATAATTTGAGAAACTCACGGCAACAGTAGACTAACTCTTTGTAGAACAAATGTTGGACAGCTTTTACAGTAGAATTTTATAAACACACGAGGTTTTCTCAATGTATTAATTAAACTTTTGTAACAAAAAAGCGTGATACCGCGAGCCTTATTGTTTATTGGACAGGCTTCTTCATCACTTTCTTCTTCTTTTTTTTTGTAACAATTTCTACTTTTTTTAAATCAAAGTGTCCTGTGTGGGTAATAGTTCTTTTCCGTTGACCCTCCCCCCCGAACCCTCACGGGAGGGCTTGTGAGCATTTTCACAACGTGAAAAGGGGTTTAATGTTGGGGGGGGGGGGGGGCTACAGACACTAGAAATTAACGTCAACCACAGGAGTGGGAAGTTATAACACTGTTGAATGGCTGACTGTCTAACAGTCCACAGGACACCCACTTGTATGTGTTTAATTAGTCTATCCACTGATGCCTGTTTGACCAGAGTCACAGTACACCCACCAAAGTCTCCACCTGTTATACGGGAACCAAATACTCCATCCACCTCCAAAGCAAGTTTGACCAGTAAATTAAGCTCTTCATTGCTGACTTCATAATCATCTCTAAAAAGACAATCAAGACATTTTAGAGCACATGAGGATAATTATGGCAAAAGCGATTACCACTCTAGCTATTTTGTTTTGAAGATAAAGGTTTGGTCTCTTGTTTAGCATTCTCTCCATTGCAGAGGCCCCTATTAGTGAACAACATTGTACAGTTCTCCCTCGTGATGTGATTGGCTCGGTACACCCGGTACGGAAATGTTCAAAGCGGAGCAAAGCGGACCAATCACAGAGCCGCTTTGGAACGGAGCAGGTCAGCAGAAATGACAACTTGAAATCGCGCTGAAAATTTACAAGTTGTTGCTGAATAAAGGTATTTGCTTCTTAATGGAAGAGACAACTGACACCTTTTGACTTTGAACCCTTTCATTCTCACAGGACTTCTTGTCCCGGTTCCTGGAAAGCCGATTAAACTATCCCCCGATTAGCAGTTAATCCACGATCAAATTCCTTGTCTCTAGAATAACTAATCCAGGGATAAAAAGGCGTTCCTGAAAGCAGATTTATTCCTCGTTTAACTATCCCTCGGTTAAACTCATATCAAACTGGTTAAACAAGTTACCAGCATATAAAAGCGCGGGAAAACGACAGAGCGGGAGAAAAATTTCGACTCCGATACTCGTTTTACCGATCGATGCCTGTTGTAGCCTATTGTCGATATTTGACCGCGGTACGATTTGCCCTCCTTCTGGTTGCGAAAAAACAAAACTTCAAACCTTTCCTCATAGAAAAACAAAGTGGAAATCACGGTTCACTGCAAAGTGATGCTGATTCGAGGTGAAATGTGGGCTATTTATACCTAATCGTACCTTTTTGGTACGCTTCGGCGACATATCAGGCGAGTTTGGTCGAGCCATGGTTTGTATTTTGGCGAGACGCAGTCGAGCCAAAATACCCATGGTGAGACCAAACTAGCCTGATATGCTGCCAAAGCGTACCAAAAAGGTACGATTAGGTATTTACCGTACCCAAATTCGTCCTAAGACCCGGCGATATTTTTCAGTTACCGTGATCAGTCAGGACTTCTTGTCATGTAGCGCGTGAACCGTGAGAAGAATAGTGCGTCAATACTCTTCTCTAACTCCTCATCTGTCATTTTTATAATTCTTTTGTTTGGAGTTTCATTTTCGGACTCTTGGAAGTCCAAATTAAGAGAGAAATCTGAAAAATGCGGCTCCATTTTGAAGTGAAAAAGTTCGAGCGCTGTCCGTAAACGTGCACGCGAGCGCCGGCCAGTGTAGCCGCGTCCAATTTTGCCGCGAAATTGAATTTTTTTTCTTTGTTAGCGTTAAAAAATTACTTCTCATTTAACAAATGTAATAGTTTTGCGTTTCGTTGTATTTCTGTTGTAATTTTCATCTCTAAAGTCTGCAAAAAAGTGCGAGTTTTAGAAACTGTCCATGATATCGTAGGATATCAGGTCAGTGACTTGATATCGTAGAAAATCATGACAGTAAACAAGGCTTCTGATTGGCTAATTCACAATTTGGGTACGGTAAATATGAAAATCGGTGAGTTCCCCACCTCTTGATTCTTTCAATCCTCGAAACTATTTTGAGCTTAAGCAAAGCAAGACTTGCCTCTCGGAAAAATGTTAACAATAAAGTACTGATTTGTGCCGAATAATTGTCTTTGATACTTGTAGCCTATCTTTTTTGTTACGTTCGTCTGTTACAGAAATTTGACGTTTTGTTTTTGTTTTAAATCAGTGAAAAACCTCTGTTTTAGTGTCTGCATTGTATTGAGAACGACAACAACTTCTCTTTAATTAATCGTGAACATTTTCGTCTTATTTTTACGTTACTCAATAAAACATCTCCTCCTGCTTTTGCAAAATTGCCATAAATATTTTATTTCATTCAATAATTCTTCTGTAGAAACCCAAAACCGGCGAATTGTTCCGTGAAAAGTTGATTATTCACGCTATCGCTTGCGATGAAAGTTCGCTTCGAAATTCATGGATTTCAGTTCGATCGGTTCATAAATACTGCTTTGTGAAGATCCTATTTACTGCAGCCACATTTACAGAATTACCTTTTAATAGAATTTCATAGAGCTTTTGATGGAATTGTTTAATAGTGTTTTAAAACATATACTAAAATCGAAAACTCGACTACATGATTTGCGTGTTTATGGTGATCGTTTGTGGTCCTTTTTATCACATTTCGCCGCAGGTCTTTGCGCCCAAAACTCAGTCGATTACCGCTCGAATTTGTGCAGACAACAAAATTATTTGTTATTTAAGTTGCTAAGAGTAATTTGTCTGGTATAAATTGCCTTATTTCTTTTTCCTTACTCAACTGAACTAACAATATCGCAAAATATAAGTCCGCATTTGGTTGATCATGTTTTTCCCCGATTAGTGAGTTAAATTTATTCTCTCGTTTATCCCGTGCGTAGTGTTAATCGTGCTTTCAGGAAAAGAATCTAACCGAAGGATAAATTTTAATCCTGGATTCACGAGATTTAACCCTCGACTAGCGCTAATCGGCTTTCCAGGAACCGGGGCCAGTTTGTCAAATTTCAACCTGTTAAACCTTAACCCTATTCTGCCTGGGGGGTGGGGCACATTGTGCCCACGCTGACCTTAACGAATTATCACTCTTAAACGGCTAGACGAATAACCAAATCTCGTGACTTTTCCTTAAATTTATCAGACAAATTTTTCCTGTGTCAATGACGTGTCTATGATGATTGACGTTTCCATAGCAACCGTCTACTCAGAAGTGTATTTTGACTATTTTCTGTCTTTTTTCAGTTTTTCCCCTTCGTTTGTAAGAAGAAGATATTTTTTTACTTTTGTGTGCTTGTTTTGACTAAGTATGTTTCTTAGAACAAAATCATATGTTTTTTGGTGACGTCATTGTCAACTGTATGACTGCGGGCTCGGGATTCAAGATGGCGGCCTCGGATTCAAAATGGCGGGTTTGTAACGTTATTGTGACGTCACGACACGTTATAATTGACACATCATAAGCCCAATCTGTTAAGCTAATGACGTGCTACAAACGTGCCAAGTTTCATCACAAGAGCTTAAAATACTTTTCGAGATCTATAAGCCCCCCCCCCCGCCAGACTCAGAAACTCAAAAAGAGCCCAGGCAGAATAGGTTAAGGAGGTTACAAAACCATGAAGTAATGACTAAATGCTCATACTTTAGGATTTCATCAACATCAATTCAAATGTTAAATCCACCTTGTAGTACATTAAAAAACAGCACCACAGCAAAGTACTTACTTACTGCTTAGTAGCTTTTACTCGAATGGACACAGTCGTGCAATGTTTTCGTTCACCGCAGACTCAAAGCTGAGGTTGAAAGAGAAAAGACTGTTCTCTCCTTTTCATTTGATAGAAAGTTAGAATCCTCTTGTAACAGTATAATAAACTGCACCAAAGGAAAGGATTTTCGATAGCTTACATCTCAACTGACAAACCTTAGGATTTCGTCAGACGCAGAAAGACAGACTCAAAGCCCACTTGCACAACTTCACTCCCAGGGTCTCTCTCTTCTCGGTTAGGCGGGCGATTACTAGGAACGAGGTGACACGCTCATAAGTGTTGGTTTGAAGGATTAAAAAAAGGTTAACAATCACTTTTATACAGAGGAAAATGTTAGAGCCACTTTGCACGAACTTTAGTCTGACTCTTAAGCTGAAAGAGTTATTGTACGACTACTGAAACAGGGTCACTTTGACAACGACAACATGCGCAGGCAACACCTTGTAGAGTGAACGGAAATCCAACTTCAGTTGCCCGTCGAGTAAACCCATACAACGCTTCAACTTGAAAGTAAGCTGTAAATCTCTATTCACTTCTAATCGGTCATCTTAGGGCTATCAAGTATTGGGGATAACTAATTTAAGCAAGGTTTTGTGATCTTTTTGGAGACGTGCTAAAATATAGTTGTCGTCATTGGTTTCTCAATAATTTACCCTTCAGTTGGTTTCCAAATAAAGATGAACCTTATTATGCTTTTCTGTATTGATAGGGAAAAGAAAGAGAATTAATCTAGGCTAGCACCGCATTGTTCAACTGCGTTTCTTTTACTAGCAACACTGATTAGCCAAGTGCTTTGTTTGTGTGGCCCTCGTAACTCGACATGGCCACAGTGGTTGTTAGTGGAAAGATATTAAAAATGATTTGCTGAAGACCCACCTTCTCAGTTAAATTTCATTTAAGTGGGTCTTTTAAGTAAATAATTTGAACCCGTTTCATCCTTTCAGTTAAACTCAACCTTCGAAATGGGCTTTTGCCAACACCGTGCAGCTAAAATAATAGCGAAATTCGATCATGTGTGGGTAGAAAAGTTGAAAAAAAGCAAACTTCCTTAACACAGATTTTCTTCAATTTTTCATAAAACGAAGATAATCGATAAAGAAAGTGGTTTTGGCACGCGATCCATCTAAATGTAGCTTTCACTCCTTATTCACTCCTATTTGGCTTTTTTCATTTCTCTTTTTTCACTTTGATTCATTATTGTTAGTGGTCCGGGCAATGAAGTCGGACTGTAAAACCTTTAACCTTCGGGTGTACTAGGGGGGGATGGGGTGGATGCCACCCCCCCATAAAGTTTTCCTTGAACTTTTCCAAGGCGATTTTTCATCAGTACCTGCCGTTTTCAGTAGCTGTAGGCATTTACCTTAGACACATTTTGACCCAAGTTTGGTGAAAATCGGTTGCTATGGTTACGAGATATGACGTCACAAGTGGCAGGTGGTCAAGTCATTTTTGGGTAAACTGTGTGTTTTTCACCTTTTTTAGGTGAAATAAACACAAATTGTGCACAAAAAGCAGCAAAGTGTTTAAATATGTCATATTTTACATGACTAGCATCAGCAATTTCCAGTTTCCGCCGTTTTTTCATGATTTCTAATTTTTGGTAAAATCCAAGATGGCGGCCAAAATCTTGGATGACGCCACAGGCACCCAGCAACGACTCAAGCCATAATCTATACCTCATCTTGTAGAGCACATCAAGGGCTTTCTACCAAAGGCAAAAGCTCTCCAAAATATTGAAACACAGCAAAAACCCAGGGGAGGGGTTCCATCAACCCCTCCCCCCCTTGTACCACGGTGTATGTGTGACTTTGCTTGTACGTCCGAGGGTTAAAAAAGAACAATGTTTTGTTTGAACCCCTCATTCCCAGGTGTCCCGACTCATGCTGTTAGCAATTTTGCGCCTCGTCACACTACAAAAGGCTTGCTTGGGAAAAGACTGGTGTATCAGAAAGTTCGTTTAGTACCGAGAAATATCAATTGAAAACATGTTTGAATACAAAAAAACTTCTTATCGTTTTTTGTTATTTTTGCTGTGTTGCATTCTCTTCGCATTTGGTGGATTTCAAGCAATTTCAACCTATATACAATTCCTCCAAGTCTTCTCTTCGATTTGCAAATATGCGAATCTTTTCAAGTACAATGAGAACTAAAAAATCTAGGATATTCTATCTAGTTACAATAAAACGAGTAGAAGTTTGAGACTAGAATTGAAGAGGAGGCCAAAGGTGGGTGTTTCACAATATAACTTTTTTATTTTTCTCACCAAGTACGAACTCAAATAGTTATAAATGTTCCAGAGTTGACCAGTGGTTCTACAAGAGCAAGTTTAGTTGACAAGGTTCTTCAAGGGTCAAGTTTTACTCAGTGTGTGTACGTACATACTTCCTTGTGTCGGAGAATTCATCTTCGCCAGTGGTTAATTTTGCTCATGTAAGCAACAGAGAAGCTTCGAATTCCTTGACAAATCTTAACTGGCGACCACATCATAGTCTTTTGCACACGAACGTGATTTCACGGCATTTTTTTCTCGAGAAGTCTTGTTGTTCAAAAACGTGTACTTAAGATTTTGAACAAAATCGATGTATCTTCAAGGAAAAACTTTTTCGTACACACAGCTTGTCAAGTTAAATCTTCGTGTTCGTTTAATTTCGAAACCGCTTGGTAAGTTTTCCTTGACAAGTTTCCTTGTACACAGACTATTTGCCTGTTTTTGACTTTGACAAGAAACATTGAAAAGAAAAACCATGGCATTTTTTGTCGTTTAAACAAAACTTGTCAAACAAAAGCTGTCTAGGAAACTTATTTGTGCGTAGACTGCGAGCAGTCTCTCTTTTGCTCTAGAATCCATGCTGAACTCGCGGCTTCGCCGCTCGCCACTCGAATGTCGCACTCGCTTTCTCGCCGCTCCTCCGGCAGGAATTTAAGAGCAAAAGTGAGGCTGCTCGCAGTCTAATTTGTGTGCAATCAGCATTGTGGCCAAATGGTTTTTAACCAATTTGAACGTGCGTATGCCTTAATTATTTCATAAACTATTAATAGAGAGAAGATGTTGAACATAATTGGCTGTGATACAGAGGTAGTGTTTGTTTTCCTGTCGCCTTTCAGTCGGGAATTAAACAATCGCTTTTCAGTTAAACGTGTGTTGATAGTCTCTCCCATCGCCATATTGACTTCAAGGTCTACGGAACTGGTTATTGTAGAGTTTCCAATTCTAAGAACAAGCTGTTCCAGGCTTGTGTATGCTCCTACATCAGCAGCAAGAATAGCTAGCGTCAAAAATAACCGCGAGACATTGTTACTTGCGAGAGCGGGCAGAGGACTGTCTTGCCAGTTGGAAGGGGCAATGCGTGCCTTTTACAAGGAGAAGGCCAAAGCTAACAACTTTCTTCAAAAGGTTCAGAGCAAAAGCCCTGGGATGTTAAAGGCTAAGGGCGATGAAAATGAGGGAAAGGTTATTACAAATGATCATAGAGTTAAAGAGAAGACTGGCGGCGTCGTTACAAGAAATGACGCAAGAGAAGCAATGAAAGCTCAAAGAATAAGACGCACAAGTCTGGACGTTAGCCAAACAGAAGAAAGTCAAAGACGAATTCGGGAGTTTTTAACACAAGACATTCCAGGCAGTCGGTCATTAAGAGTTGGAAAGATGGAAAATTGCAAGGAAAGCAGGGTTACGTTGTCAGGGAATTTGAAGAAAAAAGCCTTAAAGAAAGCATTCAACATGACAACAATAATAACGTTGCAACTTCGAGACCTTTTAAAATTCGTTCTCGTACATCCGGGATATGCGTTTCGTGTGCTCACTGCCACTTGCTGCAGCCTTCTGCGAGCGCACCAAATATGGCAAGAAAATATTCAGAAGAACTTCGATTGAATGTTCATTGGAAATCATGCAGGGGACAGGTCCGAAAGCTCAGCCTTCCCATGGTCGGCCAAATATCGCTTGACTGAAATAGACTTTATGACGTCAGTACCCCCTACCTACCCTTCGCGGGGAGTAACGTTACAAGACCAAATATGAATGCGGCATTTACAAAAAAGCACAGCATTTGAGTTTTAGGGTCTTTTTCGGCGGATGTTTGATTCACCGTGGGTCGCCGTGTTGTTTATCCATCAAGACCCGCCTAACACGGCCACGAATTGCGCCCAAATTACACACAAGACATAAAGACAACCCCATGTCGAGTTAAGTGAAGTTAATTTCCACATTCATAACTTAATTTTAGCATTTTGATAACCAAAGTGAATTTCCCATACAAAGTCTTATAGCGAAGGTCATATTTCGCAACTCGATTTTGAGATTGGGCCACCTGTGGTTGCAAATGTTGGAAATTACTGAATTCTTGCTCAAAAGGCGTTGAAAAATTACCTACAATTCTGTACTCCTACAAGTAGCCATAACATTTGGTGTACTTATCACCGCGTGCAAATCCCGCGTTTTGGCCCTCACTTAATACTGAACGTCCTGTCTCACTCCTCCGCGCCCTACTTTTGGCGCGAAAATAAATTTCTCTCCCGTATGAAGAAAATAATGAAAATGAATGATAATAAATTGAAATTTCAGAACGTTCAGTCACAACATCAACGGAATCTTTACCAAGATAGCTGAAAGTCTGAGATGACAAACAGGCTGTAAAGAAATTATTCAATAAAAGTACGTTTTTGCTGGTATTGTTTTGTAACTTCATGTAAAAGTATCAATAAAAGCGTCTGAGTACCGGAGTGTGAGGCGTAACAGCCTGCGCGCTCTCACTGACAAAAACCCTGGAGAGAGTGGGACTGGGGAGAAACCCTGTTCAGCTCAGCAATGGCCCAACGAGCGTGCGAGGCTCGCGCGCTGCAATCCACGCTTCTGACGTCTCGTCCCTAACAAGTATCTACGTTTAGGGCGATTCGAACGTCCCCTCTCATTTAATCCTAGTGTTTGAAGCCTAGTTAACTCCAGGACGCAAAAGTATCCAAATAACTAAAGCCACGATTTTTTTTTTCACAGTGAACTGGCAGAATAGAAGTTGTTCTTTCTGGCTAGTTAACCCTCATCTCGAACAGCTGACTTACATATAAACACTGTATTCAAAACGCCAGATCTAGACTTCCAGCTGATCCATATATTCAACCAACTACCCAGCCCGCCAGTTACCAGCTGCGCTTGCATACTGATATACATCGCCCTTGGCAATCGTTAGAAAACAACGGGAAACATTAAGGACAGCATTTAGATGTCATCAAGAACCTTCTAGAATCTTGTCATCGAGAACCTTCGAAAATGTTTAGAAATTGAAATTGATCTCCTGCTCCAAGCCAGGAGAACAGTACTCTAAATTCCTTCTTCCCGCACGGTCTTCTTTTTTTTTCTCCCGGCAAAAAAATCAGATTTCAAACTCTACTGTATGGCGCTTTAAAGTACCGGTAGCTTGCGACTGATGGGAAATAAGTCATCAAAAGGACATTAAGAATTCACACAAGAATTCATTCTTAGGACATTAGGAGCACCCTGGTAGGTCGAGGCAGCCACCAAGAGAAATAATCCCCCGACATTCCAAAAGCTATAAAAAGACGAAAACTTGGCAAGTTACCCACACTCGTGATGCTAGTATCACGTAACAAGCTGAAACAGTATACAGACCATCTTCGCGGATTGTTGAAAGAGCTTGAAATCACCGAAATGTCCGTTAAAAACCAGAATTTATCCTCGTTTGCTTCGATTATTTCAGTGTTATCAATCATATTGTACTGTTTGGGATTTTTGAGGGTTGAATTAGAGTTAATCGAGCACAAGAAGAGATTGAACGCCCTTGAAAACGTCGCCACTAAACCGTCGAGCAGCCCAGACCTCAGTGAATTAATCACGAATGCTCCTGGTAAGTTATACACTAAGAAACAATTGAAAGAACTTTTACTATTTTGGGGGAGTGGGTTGCCTTGTTTTGGAAACTAGAGCCTGTGCCCCACGTAAGTGTAAATACAAAAGTAAAGAGCTTCAGTAAGAGAGGAAGTTATCTACAGTCTAGCCATTGCATGTTTTTTTTTTCCCGTAACAAACAAAACTTAGGGTGAGCAGGTCACTTTCTTTCTCTAATCCAGTTGATGCGAAAAACAAAAAACAAAACAAAACATATATTTTCCTTTTTTCGCCCTTTTTGAAAGCATAACTTGTAATTTGTCACAAAAATACCACTTAGCGAAGTAACATAGCTAAGGCTATTTAAAACAAAGCAATATTCATTATCCGGCCATTGCGTGTTCTTTTCTGAGAAAAAGAGAACCGAGGGTGAACGGGTCACAGAATATGAATTACGACAGGGACGAATTTGCTTCGTCTGTAACTCTGCCAAGTTTGTCGAAGAAGAACAGCACACATAATGATAGTTTTATACGGGAAAATTTCAGAAAATTTTCCCCTATGTTCCATTCTTGAGTGTTTTTTGCCTGTGTATTTCAACTGACTGCCTCAGTGTTCTACACTTCAATATTTTGGGTTAATAATCAAATCTCCGCCTTGGCACATGAACTGTGACCAGAAAGATTTGTATTCCATATGGGGAACAGAAAGAACCTCCACCAAAACACAAGACTTGAATATTTGTGTGCTCTTTGAACTGAATTTGTTTGAAAGGGTATAAAGAGACATTTATAATAGCACAATGTGGTTCTAATTTTTAAGTCTGTGGACCATGAAGATAAAAATACGCTTTGAGGCAGTAAATAAAATCTCTTCAACTGTATTAGGTGATATAATGTTTTGTCAGTATTTCGTAAAGCGAAATTTGTGATTGATTAGTAAATGGATTTTGGCCACTTTTAGGTTGTTCAAGACTAATTATTTCACAGAAAACATGTCATGTTTTGAGCGGTGTGTGAAGGCTTGTTAACCGGCCGTCGCCATAGCGACCGCCGGTTGAAAAAATGGACACGGTTTTTCCTGAAAGCAAGTTGGCTTAACATACGAAGAAGGTGCTGTAAAGCTTGTGGTACGGGTACTCAAGAGCGGTACTGTCTTATATATGACGCATGCGCATATTAGTCTTCTGAATGTTACCTTCCTATGTTTTTGTCTGTTAATTTACAGTATTTACAGTCAACGCGCTTCACGCATGAACGCTTAACTTAACAAATATTCATCGATTAGTTCATTCTTCGATTTCATTCTTCGAAAAATGTAGCGATTCTTTGAAACTTGGATCGTATATTCGAAACACTATTTTAGTTATTCGAAATTTTTTTTTGTAACATCGTAATGATAATTCAAACTTTCCGAACAGAACTGAAAAGTTAGTTTTTTTAGCTCAATTTTCCGGTATGTCACGCGTGATATTTTTATTGTTTTCAAGTCCGGCGCAAAAAAAATGGCGAGAACATAAAGCCGACAAAAATAACCGGCGTAAACAGAAAATCGACAACTGAAATCCTTAGAAAGAAAATCCAAAGGAGTCTCTAATTTCAAGAAGGCAACTTATTCTTTGACTGGAGGTTTCGTGGCTTAATCGGAAACCCGCAGAAAATATAAACAACAACCGCCACAATTTTATACCTGTAACGGTTTTCGCCGCGGTGTGTTGCGGTGTAGACAGGTTTGCACATGATCGGACCATGAACGTTTAGGTTTCCTAACTCCAAATGGCAAGAAATTCGCTTGGGGGCTTTTGCGATCCTGGTAAACCTTTGCCTTCTTATGCAAGGAACGAGTAAACCTTTGCCTTCTAATGCAAGGAACGAAATCGTTAACCTTTTCAATGTTGGATTGGGGTTGTCAGATATTCCACGGAAGACGAGAGTGCCAAAAGGAGCTGTTCATAAAATCGTCCGACACTACTCAGTCCACGCGACGACTTAACCATTTTCTTGTGGAGGTAAAGATCCTTGATAACAGATGACATTCCTGAAGTAATTGATTAGCACTTCTTCCGAGTGCGCCATGTAGACGATTTCTGATGTTACATGTGAACTTTCGAAGAATCGATTTCGTTCATCGAAAAAAAATCGTTATCTTTCAATCTATCTACAAGAATACGTTTATCCAATTAAAGAAAGGAATGCGCACGTGAAGAATGCAATCTTCATTCCACGATCGTTCATGCGTGAAGCGCGTTGACTGTAAGATATGAACGGCGAAGGGTTGTTAAGTTTGGGTTTTTTTGTATTTGTCTTGTATAATGCATGCGCAATTGAGTAAAGGAGCTAATAGGATTAAATGCGAAATTGGCTGTGTTGTCTGATCTAGTCAGTGGTTATGGTGAAAATTTTTTTTGTGCAGGAGTTTTCTTATTGGGATTGACATTTTGAGGGATGTAAAAATGTGGGAGTCAGAAGGATTTCTGAACGTCAGAAGCAATATCACGCTTCTGTGAATGATATTTGCTTTGAGAGTTGCGTTTTGTATAGGAGCGGTGTAATATTGTGCTGCGTGAGAGGCGGTTTCCCTTGGCGTTTTATGGGGGGAGGGGGGTTTGCGAAGTGGATTGTAAGTTTTCTGATTGGCTAACTTGTATTTCGCAGCGGACAAAAAGGACAGTTGCGTTTTGCCGGCGTGGGCTAGGAAGAGAAGGAATTGGTACTAGTATGATGATGCAATATTAGTTGATTGCACCATCAGTACATGATAGTTCTTGTGAACGGAGAGAGATGAGTGTTTATTTGAGGCGAGAAGTTGGTACGAAGGAATCGTCATTAATAAGGAGATCAATTAATAAGGCAGGTGTTACGAGTCTTTTTGCATTGAAAGAACGAAAATATCTGAATATTATCGACGGATTTGTGTGGTTTTCGTGTTGTGTTCACTAAAGGCTACGAGCAGTCTCTCTTTCCGTTCAGAGATAGTGAAGGAAAAGAAAAGCAAGCGAGTGAGCGCGAAATCGATTGCGGGTCGACAGGCGCGTTAGCTTTCAAAGACGTGGGCGACTTTCATCCCCGCTTGCTTGTTTACTTTTGCAAGGGGATTCCCGGGTTAGCAAACCGGATTTAAACATCACGTCATGAGATATGCCTTGACGTGCCCCATACTCTGACGATCTGCTCGAGCTCGTGTTTATCAAGCGTTATATTTTGATTCTACTGCTATGTTCACTGTTTGTATTTAAGGTCTAGGCACAACAGTAAATACTTCGTCTTCTCTGTATCGACATTCAACGTTTGAGTGAATTTGCGTTTTTCAGCACAAATAGAAGCGATAAGAAAGATAAGCTGAGTCATCAGAGTTTAAACATTACGTCATCTAGTACCGCTATAGTCAAAATATTGTGTCACACAATCACAATTTTCGTCACGCCGGTTCGTATAAATAGAGGATCGCGCTAACATTTGTGAAACCTAGGAGTGGAGAGGGTCAGAATGGCCGGTTAAAATGCCCAATGGGCTTTCTTGTTTGCTCTACAGTGACCTCAATATCCGGTTCCCGATAATTGGACTGTTTGTCTTTCATATTAACCGTGTAACTAGGAACTCGCAGTCTTGTACTTGACATTACTGTGCTGATATTTTAATTTCTATACACGTAACCGTGTGAGACGATTAAATCCAAAAAGGAAACTGTCCACTCGTGAACAAAAAGACTTCCATAAGTTTGACTACAGTTAGTCGAACTCGGCGTTGTGAAAACAACCATTTATGTCGCTTTGCTGACCACTCGTCTATGACTACGGTACGCTATCTTTATCGTATCTTTTTCTTTTGGTCATAAATCTCTGGATAAAAATCTTCTGGCGTTATTTTGGCACATGTTGGACATTATAGCGTTATACCTGAATCTCTGTAAAAAGACTAAAACAGTCTTTATAACACTGGAAAAAGATTAATTTATCCGGCTTTGCACTAATACCATTTGACAGCAGTTTGTGGATCGCATATAGTAAACAAGCACCCAACTATCTTCTTCAAGCGAGAAAACTTTGAGATCTAAAGAAAGCGGTAATAAATGCATGTAGTTTTCATTACATCAATAAATTAAATGATTCAGTCAATCAGTCAAACAATACATCCATCCGTCGATCGATCGATCGATCCATCCATCCATCCGTCCGTCCGTCCGTCCATCCATCCATCCATCCATCAGTCAGTCAGTCACAGTCAGTCAGTCAGTCAGTCAGTTAGTCAGTCAGTCAGTCAGTCGGCCGGTCGGTCGGTTGGTCGGTCGGTCGGTCGGTCGGTCGGTCGGTCGGTCAGTCCGTCAGCCAGCCAGCCAGCCAGCCAGCCAGTCAGTCAGTCAGTCAGTCAGTCAATCAATCAATCAATCAATCAATCAATCAATCAATCAATCAATCAATCAATCAATCAATCAATCAATCAATCATTTACAGGCACTCTTAGTGCGCTACACGTGGCCTACCAACCTGGTGCAAGCCAAAACGTTGGTAATTTTATATGCGTAGAAAAGATGGATAAATGCATAACTTCATAAGAGAAACTCTACTCACTAAATTGTTGTAAATTCAGACCGTTACTGTACGGAGTCCAATAACCTCCACACTTTTTCCTTTCTTTCAGAATCGCAATCTTATAAAGCTGAAAGGAACAGGCGCCAAGCTGATTCAATAAAGAACACCACGCAAGCTAAACACACAGCGGACACGATGCTGAAAATCAACAGCCTGTTATCAGAGGGGAAACTGCAACTCTGCCAATCGAAGGGTAACGCGTGCTCCTTAGGTCCTCCAGGCCCTCCCGGTCCACCTGGACCGAGGGGACAAAAAGGCTCACGAGGACGAAGAGGACAGAAAGGAAGGAGCGGAAATAAAGGAGACAAAGGTATTATGGGATCGCCGGGAAAGAGCGGCAAACAAGGCATGATGGGACTTGTTGGCCCACAGGGGCAGCCTGGAAACAAAGGACAGAAAGGAGACACAGGGCCCACAGGTATGCCAGGAACTAAAGGAGAACCTGGTGAATCAATTTCAGCTCCTACTGTTAAGGTTACTCCTGCAAAATTGACAGTTAACGAAGGTGGATCAGCCTCGTTTCAGTGTTCCATCAGTGGTAATCCTGAGCCTGCAATAACATGGAGTAAACTACAAAGGCAGTCAGAAATAAGTCAGTCAGGGGACTCAGGTGGAAAGCTGGTTTTACAAAGCGTGACAGGAAATGACTCAGGTGTTTACAAGTGTTCTGCAGTAAACATCTTAGGAAAGGCACAGGCACTGGTGCGGCTTGAAGTAAACGGTAAGGTTTCATTATTTCTCTCTTTGTATATATGTAATTTATGTAGAACGATTTGGTTTAGAAGGCGACTTATCAATGCAATTCAAGGTCAACCACATAAAACAAGAATATTTTTGCCAAAAAGCATAGCACTAGTTTCAGACATGAGACAAGTATCAAAATGGCATGCAGTTTTCCTCATCTAGGTAACAGGACAATTGAAAGAGAAGAAAAACTTATAATAATATTTAAATAATAAATGTCCAGCTCTTCAAAGTAACATGGAAGGAGAAGTGAACCTTACCCATGATCATGATGGCTGCCAAGTTTATCTTTTTCCTCAAGCCCTGGAAATGAAGCATTAATATTCTTGAAGTACAGCAAATGTCATGTGTTTATATTTCCTTTATAATTTGCACATTTTCCTTCTTCTTCTTTTCTCTTCATGGCACTTATCTTGGAAACCATTCATGACATTTGTCTGTTAGGAATCCACGAGTCACAATCGCAAGATAGCAAACTTATGAGTAAAATAAAGTCATGAATTCTTAAACAATTAAGGCCTTGAAATATAGAGAGTATATTACACGGTGGCGTGAAGATATTAATTTTATTTTCGAGGGGTGCATGAAAACAGTATTCTACGAAAGACCGCAGCGAGTGAGTAAAATATTGTTTTCAACACGAGAAAATAAAAATAATATCTTCAAGCCACCGTGTAATTTTCTTTCTATTAAATGGACAAAAACAAACAAACTAAATTCAAATTAAATGTAAAGAAGACCATCGCAGTTATAGACGCAACTTTGCAGTTGTGAAAAGAAAGCATGAAAAAAATTCAGGCTTGTACGGGATTCGACCCTTAACCTCTGCGATACCGGTACAGGGCTCTAACACTGTATTTAGTAGGGAACCAGGAGCGTGGTTTCCGAGCACCTTCTTGGCGGAGAATTCGTCAATGACCTCGTCCGTCAATACCTCAGCAGCGTTCGGCTTATTTCCTTTACCTTAGGCTTTCAGCTCTCGCTGTTTCTTCTTCAAGATATCTTGGACTTCAGAAAACTGTATGTCATGAAGAATTGAAGCCCCATAATTGCTTCTTTTGAGGTAACGATCAATACCACGGATGATAGCTCTGATTGAGGATGGTTCGTACTCCTGAGTCTCCATTTTTTTCTTGACCGCAGAGATGAATTTCATGAGGATTTTTGGCAGGACAGGTTGATGTCTCGTCTCCGTGAATGGTATCCAGGTATTCTTTGAAGATTCTAACGTCGTATTCTGTTTTCTCTGCAACGTTTTGATTTTCATTTTCTTTAGAAAACGTGACTAAATCGTCATCTGAAATGCCAACAAACTGTCGAGAAGCCGCCATTGCGAAAAACAGACAAGAAGGAGCAAAATGGCAAAAGGCGGGAACCAAAGCGTGTGCACACACCCGGGACCTTTGGTACATAACGTTTTTCATATTTTACCGAGTGAAAATATGGAAAAAACGAGTGTTTTAGTTTCCGGTAAAACACTGATGTCCATATAATAAAAACAAGAAATTCTAGGGAATTTTCAGGCGCGCAGAGTCTGTCAGCTTCCTTTCCCTGGGCTGTTATGTATAAATAGTTCCCTACCTTGAATCGAACTTGATTCGGACTCGAATTTGACTCGTGCTATGGCGCTCAAAACATCAACTTTGTATCGTCAAAGCTTCCGAGGAGTCTCTTTCGCTAGCGTCTCCAATAGATAACTAAATCTATCTGCTTACGTCATAGCTACAAATGAAAAATTCACCTTCAAACTCTTCAACAATGCTAATGTGACGAAAGAAATGTCGCGTATATGACAGATTTGCTTTGAGAACTTTCTCGCTTAATGACCTCTCAATGAACTCTATCGACACAGTGAAATTAAATGATATTACCCAAGAATGTTAAATATTTCAGAAATTGATTAACTGATAAAATCCGTGACTTTACCTCAAGAAATAAATAGAGGCTACTTGCAATCTAAAACCTCAAAGCCTGTGTTTATAAAGATCGGTGTTTACTGCTCACAGCTATTTAACCAGTAGACTCAACAATATCTTCCTTCCTATGTTTTACATCATCACAAAACTCAAGAATGGAGTTTGTCATTGCCTTCGAAACCGGTTGAGTTCGAAGCACTATGTAACCACAACTAACAATACTCTCCATGACTCATAGACGATCTCGCACGCTAAACAAAATGGCATTTCAATCTCCCTTTCTATGTCATTTATAATGGTAGTAAAAGACAACCAACTTGTGGATACTATAATTGTTTTGCTTCCGTTAAAAAACGCATCAACTACATAAACAATAATACATTTTTGCAATATGTTACTTGTCTTGCTTTATTTCAAACAGTACCCATACTTTACACACAAGGTTTTTCTTTTACACTCTCCAATCTGCCAGCTTCCACTACATTCTCAGAAATACGCCAGAAACTTGTTATCGAGCAGTCAAAACAACACCAAAAAACAAAACTATTTCTCTCCGAAAACACTAACCACTGCTAACGACTCGAAAGTAAACACTACCCTTAATAAACACCGCCCTTCTAAACCAAATGTCCTTAAAAACAGCGAATAAACATTACAACACCTACCTTTAATTATCCTCGATAATCCGCAAAACTCAAAACAACAACATTACGCTCCTTTGTACGATTACTTTTTTCGTAACGAGACTGAACTACTTCAAAGAACTAAAACAGACTTTTAGGCCTTCGCTAACCTCCTTTACACAATCACCCACGCACACCCTCTATCTAATCAATGTCATCATCTTAAAAAACAAATCAATCATCTTTACCTCCACAACACCTCTTACAAATGACAGTCAGTTCTCCCATGAATCACTAAATCTATCCGCTTCATCATAGCTACGAATGAAAAATTCGCCTTAAAACTCTTCAACAGAGCTACTGTGACCAAAGAAATGTCGTGTATATGACACATTTCCTTTGAGAACTTTCTCGCTTAATGAAATGAATGTAAACATATTTATTTACCCAAGAATGTCCAGAATTTAAGGCATTGATTAACTGATGAAATGGGAAACCTTAAAGGATTTTCAAACTGACATTCCACTCAATCATTGATTTTTGGATATCACCCCAACCTGTCAAGTTGGAAGCACTGTCGAACCACTGTTAACAATAGTGTCCATAAGTCATCGACAATCTCCCAGGCTAAGAACTCAGTAAAGCAACACCACATACAAAACTATTTCTATGCCCACATAATGACAACGTGCACAAACCAACACAACATACAAAACTATTTTTATGCCGACATACTGACAACCTGCACAACTCCAAAGTTCTCACTAGCTTTGGTAAACACTGCCCCTTAGAAACGAAATCTCCTAAAAAAACAGCGAAATAAGCAATTCAACAATTACCTTTACTCAACTTCAATACACCGCGAAACTCAAAACAACAAAATTACACTACACACCTTCAATCTCGTAAAATATACGTCATTATAACGACCCTAATTATTTAGAGCCCGCGCGGAGACTAAGTCTACCGACTACCGCCAATTCAGGAATGTGCTACTTTTATAAGAAACGACAGCGACTTTCCGCGAGGAGACTAAGTCTACTGACTACGGCCAATTCAGGAATGTGCGACCCATTTTATAGACGGCAGCACATGCCTAGCACGTGCGCCGCCTAACAAGTACAAGTAGAGAGCATCGTACGTAGTTAGTGAACAGGCTTCATTATAACGAGGAATAAGAAGCAACAAAAGGTGGGGAGCTGAAGGAGGCAGCCGAGCACATGTAAACTAAACTCCCCTCCCATGCAAAGGACGTCGCATGCACTGCTCGCTATATTCGCCAATTGTCTTTTCCTCAAGCTAGTGTTTTCTTTTACTACCAAGGATCGTTTCATAGGCTTGGAGCGCAGTAGCTTTTGAACTCTAAAACAGAAAAAGTAGGTAAGAAAAGACCTTAAATGAAGGTATCATGAGCTTTTAGCTAGTCTAGGTAAGCAGTTTTCATTTATTATAGAGAACTTTTAGTAAAATGTAATGGCAAATTGCTCTTACTTTAACGCAGTGTATAGATGCCAGGCAGCCGGGCACGGATCTTTCAAGACTAAATGCCCGGCATTCCAAAATTTTCAAACTGAATTCGACGGAAACACCGATTCAAACGACGTATTCGATATTTGTTGAGAATAACCAAGCGATTCCGAAAAGTAGTTTGGTTTTGAGTTTGAGGAATTTTGTGCTTACTATAGAATCGCTATGTGCACGACACTTTAGTATTTGTGGTTTGACCCGTCAGGCACAAACTCTCACAGAATTTGAACGAAAATTTACATGCAGGCCTCCTGGCAGTATTCGAAGTCTGTTTGGAATAACCAAGCAATTCCAAAAATTAATTTGGTTTCGTAGTTAACGAATTTTCCGACTTTGGTATTTGCCCTCAATTCGCTAGCCCAACTAGTGAAGACGACTGTCTTACGAAGTGGTCTGCGTGGATACAGATATATTTCAGCTCTTTGATTAGTTTTAAATTTTATTTTTTTAAATGTTTGTTTATATAATAAATAATTTCAAAACGTTTTGAAATAGCATTACTAGTTGCTTGTTCGCAATATTAGTACCAAGAAACCCTGCGGTTTATCAAAGGCGCGCCCTTGAAAGCTGCAGTTAAATTGGGAGAAAAGGTTCATGACTGTCATGAGCTACATGAATTCTTCACGTTTTTCTGTTTTCAGTTTTTCAAAATATAACGGCGTTGAGCAAAAACTAATTCAAACCTAGAATTAAGCCTCTGAATTCTCCTACAGCCCTCACATTTTCACTTTTACAACACAGTAAGAAATGCCATGCGTTTATAAAATTGCATTACCTGTATAGTTGCGTGACTTTTTGTCGAAAGGTGATCTCTCTACTAATACCCAAAGATTCCAAAGGATGAATGATCCTTTTATTCGAATGCTTGGCTTGATTTCACTGCTAAATGCTTTGATTCGATGAAATTAAGTGTAGATTCTAGCGTTTTTGTTCCCTCTTCATATGAGCTGTATTTCAAATGCGTGAATTGAAATAACTTGTCTGAGTTAAAGACAGATTTTTCATAACAAAATAAACTTATTATCATGGTGTTATTTACTCCGGGAATTTAAACCTCTCATGTAAGAGGATGGAAGCATTGCAATAACCTAGCCCTGTCCCCAAAAAATTAGCCTTCTTTCGTCCCCACCCCCATAGGATGTCATTAACAATAAAAGTTAAGGCGGATCGACGACCGACCAGTAATCGGCCCCTGCCTATAACACATTTCAATGCTACGCGTCTTTACAAGTTAAAAACAAACGTCGCAAAGGTTCTATTATTAGACGAGTCTATATCTTAATAAAGAAAAAATTTACAACTTAATCCATATTAAACACTGAATCACGTGCGTCAGACGCTAAACAAAAAAAAGCTTTTAAACTTGGCACTTCCACCTCAAATTCCCCACCCCAGCCAGGCAAAGGACAAATTCCCCACTCCCGGAAAGGCTTACAGCGTCAAATTTCCTACTCCCAGAGCACGGGAAAATAATCAAGTGCCCGGTTTATGCCCGGAGGAGGTGGGGGTTGTTGTGATTGTTGAAGTTTAGAATTGATCGGCGCATTACTTTAAACTGGAAGAAATTTTTCGTTGGTGAAAGGAAAAACTATGTATTACGCACACTCCACAAGTGGCTTAATTGTATTGACAACAAATAAATATTCAGTACTAAATATTTTTGCTTTCTTACAGTTCGTCCTCGCGTTTCCATTCATTCAGGACCGAACTACGCCATTGAAGGAAGTCACCTTACGCTTCCAACCTGTCACGTGACTGGGCACCCGGCAGCAGTCGTCACTTGGAGAAAGTCATCTGGCCAGTTACCCCAGGGGAGGGTGAGGTACAACAACAGCGCTTTACAAATTTTACATGTCCGTAAAGATGATTCAGACACGTACTTCTGCTCAGCAGAAAACCTCTTAGGAAGTGTTGAAAAGAAGACACTGTTAGTTGTTGTCACCCTGCCTAGGTTCACTGTTAGGCCACCCTCAAAAGTTTTTGCATATTCTGGAGACACCTTGAGGTTAACCTGCAGCGCTACTGGTGATCCACAACCAGTCATCAACTGGAAAAAACAAGGCGGTGGGTTGCCAGTTGGGCGAAGCCAGCAGATCGGTGGAACTTTAGTGATCAGAGACATAGCAGCGGGGGATGAAGGGAACTATATTTGTTTTGCTACAAGTGCACGAGTCATTGACGTGGAAGCAGCGACCTACATAGTAGTTAGAGGTAAGTTGATATTGCAGACGTTTTTCCACATCTTGATATAAAAGGTTTTAAAGCTAATATAAGAATCCAAAGCTTTCTGCTCTGAGGCGAAATCATCAAATGATATAGTTATAAAAACTATTGAATTTTCATTCCTAGGAAGCTGGATATGGAAAATGAAGTGAACTACTGCATTCTTTCTAAATGGGTCTGGTATTTGATAGAAATAAATGAATGTAAAAATGAATGAATGAATGAATGAATGAATGAATGAATGAATGAATGAATGAATGAATGAATGAATGAATGAATGAATGAATGAATGAATGAATGAATGAATGAATGAATGAATGAATGAATGAATGAATGAATGAATGTTGCTTTTCATATCATTCAAAGCCTCTTGTCTATTGAAATGTCATTATTTTGCTTTTGTTTAGACAGTCTGTCTCCATCCGATATTCTTGGCAGCCTTGACAACAAATACTACTACCAGTTGATATCCTATTTAACCCCGGTCCTCCAGAGTTCATCCCGAAGTAAGTTTGTGAGGTGTTGGCATGCTAAGACAGATGGTTGGGCGGCATCAACATTTCACAGACAGTGTGATAACAAGGGTCCTACAGTCACCATCATTAAAGTCAACAATTACATCTTTGGTGGATACACTGACGTGTCTTGGTCTGGTAAGTATCATTGAATTAGAACACGATTTTTCATAGACTTTTTAGTGTAACCATTGATTGGATTGGCGTGGCAGTTTATGGGTTGGACAGATAATTGGGACGTCATTTACGTCTCACAGACAGTGTGATAATGGTCCTACAGTCACCATCAGTAAAGTCAACAATTACATCTTTCGTGGTAACACTGACGTGGCTCCTCGGCCCAGTCTTACTCATGGTAATATTTTACGGCTGTACGCATACGTATTGTACATGTTGTAGTTCAAACTTATCCTTGGTTCAATTTTTATTTTCTTTTGTTTCATATTCATTATCATATATTAACATAAAAAAACAAAGGAAAATAAAAATTGAACCAAGTATAAAATTGAACCAGCAACATACACACCTTAATGTATAATGGTATTATAATGAAATGCTTGATTGTGTGTGGCTGTCCAGCCGGCTATTTGTTCACGTTATTGGTGCACAGTCACGTGAGGGTATCCACTTAAAGCTGCCCAATTACAACTTTTTATCATAACATAACTGCAACTGGACTCGTACAGTCTGCGGGTGTTAATCAGTTGAAATTAATTATTAGAGCTTTTATGCTTATTCTACACTTTTTTCAAATCTGATAGACTATGTGTAAACTTAATTCAGCATGTCACCGGTTGGGATTAACAGCCAAGGAAAAATATTTGTCCCTGACAGGAGTCGAGAACCCATGATTTTTGCAGGGATCGGAAGTGATGGAATATATCAGTCGTGTATCACGGACGTTTTCAGTGAAGGAGAGTTGACCTAGAGTTCCTAGAATTTTGTCGTTGATACGATTAACTGGTTTTCGAACCTTATGACATATAATTTAGATGTAATCGTGGTCGTACTCTCTAATCGACCTCACGTACGCATTTTGAAATAACACGTCCGATTCCTTTTTGAATTTTACCCCACTCAGTCTAATCACCATTACTAATTACAGAGAAAGTAAAAGATTTTTCGCTTTGCAGAAGCCCACGGAAAAGTGTTTGCTAAATAACAAAGCAGATGATCTTTCGTGGTACCAATGCGTTGTGCTCCCCTCAAAAGGACGTCTGTGCAAAGAGCTGAGCTAATTTCTTTCTTTTATAGCGACCTTTTTCTCCCCCCCCCCCCCGATGAGCTTGGAAGCCGTCCGCTTCCTCAAGACAAATCCGTTATTTTTCTTGAGGGGAGCAAGCGCCTGGATACATGCTACCTGCGAGAATAGCAACTCCCAAAGTTTCCAATTCATTGTACTTTGCACTTTTTCTGGATTTGGTTAGAGCTCGATCATCATCAGGGAGTGATTCTATCCTTTACTCAGACTCTCTGTTGCAGCAAAGCACATGCGCAGTCTTCTATTAAGATTAAAGTGTGACTAGCCTGCAGGACAAGTGAGCTCACTTGTTTGCGATTTCGTGCAAAATGTTAAGGCGCGGAGAATGTTATTTTATTGCATGCTGCACGTCACTCGGTTTTCTTTGGTTGTTTTGAGTCTATTGGACTAAACCACAGGAGACCTGCAATAGACTTTAATTGCAAAGTGAGAATGCTTGTCGTGCACAACTTTTGTGGTTTAATAGCGCTCGTATTTTCAAATTTTCTTCGCACTACACGTATTTTGAAATTATACGATCGATTACTCGACTGTACTTACTCAGTGCAATTATCATTGCTTATTGTAAGAACAAATTTATAATAGATTTGCGCGTTTATTAGCCTCCCTCTCAGCCGTTTTTAGTGTCGTGGGGACCGGAGCGTTGCGTGACGACACTAACTGAACGGCTGCGAGGGATACTACGCATATGCATTTTGCAGCATTCCACGAAACATCCTGGCATAATAACAAAGCAAATGGTACCAATGCGGTTGTTTTTCTCTCAAAAGGTCGTCTGAGCAAAGAGCTGTGTACTTTCTCTGCCAGCGACTTTTTTCTTCTTCCCTGGAAAAGCCTTAAGGTACAGCCGCTGGCTCCCCTGAAGCCAAACCCGAAATTTTCTTTAAGGGAGCGGGCGGCTGTATACAGGATACCCTCGAAATTAGCAGTCCTCGGTTTCCACATTGATTACTTTGCATTATTTCCGGATCTGATTAGATTTACGTCATCATCATGGAGTGATTCGGTTCTTGCTCAGTCGTTCTATAGCAGTAAAGCACACACACAGTATTCTATTAGGATTTAAAAGTGTGAGTAGCTTGCAGGACAAGCAAGCTCACTTGTTTGCGATTTCGTAAGAGTTATAAAGGCGCAGAGAATGTATTTTTGCTGCACGCTGCATGTCATTCGGTTTTCTTTGGTACTACAGTTGTTATTTTGAGTCAAAATTAGACTAATTTACAGGAGACCATAGAGCGCACTGTAAGTCCTGTAACAGACTGCAAGTGCAAAGCGCGAATGCCCGATGAGCACAACTTTCGTGCACAGCGATCAGCATTTGTGTCACTTTTCTCTGTAGTTGAAAACTTGCGATACAGCGAGAATCTTGGGACTGAACGGGACGTCAGTAGCATATGAAGAAGAGGGGAAGACTGGGTAAAAAGTTGAAACTTCTTTCCTCCCTAGCCTGTCACCTAGTTAGAATTTGCTGGCTAGCCTGATATTGGACAGTTTTCTTTACACCGTGTTTTCAAAGACTATATCCAAACTACTTTCACCTAAAATGTTTTCGATTATCCAAGGTTTCTGTGGTTACTCCTCAGCTAGATAAGCCTGCAATTATGTAAATATTTAATCATGGAATTGTTTATTAAATGTTATGTGGGTATGTAATTATAAAAAAAATGTGTTTTCTTTCCCTAGGTTCTGGTGGTTATGCTTCATCCAGTAAATCGTTTATTTACTCTCTGTACAACATCATTGGCTACGCTCCTGTTAAGCTACAGATCAAGTCAGGATATAACCAATACGCTATATACAGATATCCTAGTTACGGACCAACGTTTGGTGCCGGACGCGACATCTACATACACGACAACGCCGCGAGCAACAGGCTGTCCTACACCAATTGTGGCGACACTTACCCCCTCCCCCCAGGGTATTCTTCATCTGGTTCTCTCTGTACATTCTATGCAGGAAGCTTCTATTTCACTCCCACTGACATTGAAGTATTCTACGAGACAGCAACTTAAACTAAACAAACAAAATACTGTGAACTCTGGTTATCCGATCTACCTCATCTCCCTCAGTATCATTTAGTGAATTCAAGGTTTGAAATAGTGACAACCCTTAGGTTCATTTGACTCCTGGTCAGTTCGTTATTTTAAGCTCTGCTTAGCTTTGCTTTTCGAGATTTCCCAATTCTGATCCAAACAAATGTTAAAGTCTCACGACTTGTTATTTCAAAACTGGATCGATGGAAAAAATTCCACATACTCTATAATCATATTTTTCTAGTTTAACGCCAACTACAGTATGTTTTTTTTTTGTCTTGACGCTCGAGCATTTGCTGAATTTTTTTTGTTGATACACTGTGTGGTATAATTTTGAATTAAATCGCACCCTTATTTTTTCTTGGAAGGAAAAAATAAAAAGGAAAAATCACATCATTCTTCACACTCACCAATTTAGACCACTATCAGTTGAAAATAATGATGCTCATCAATCTACTAATTGCTTACCTTAATATAGATTTCTCGGCACCCAAAATAATTTGTGAAGATTCCCAAAAAATCTAAAAGATTCATATACCTTGCACTACAAACCAATGAAGGCATTATGAGATTGTGCCTTGAAATCAGGGTTGTATAAAAAAGGAAAAAATGTTGAAACGTCTGGCGATTCACCTGCTGCTCAATTGATGGTATAATTCATCATTTTGATGGATCCAAGTAGTTTTCCACGGAGGTGGTTTCATCTTTACCTGAATTCTAGTGTTTATTTCTCGGTTTAATTTTGAGGTCGTAATTAAATTTTTTGTGCTTTACACAGTTAAAAGTTAAAACAGTCAGTAGTTTGAATCTCACTATGTCATCTGACACGTTTGGAAACTTATTACCGTTTTAAAACACTTTTCTCCAGCTTGTAGTCTCTTTCCCGGACTCAGTTCAAATGACAACCTCATTCACAGGATCTCGATCCTAAGAGCAGGAGGCAAGCTCAAATTATAATAGAAAAACAAAACAAAACGAAAGCAAGTACAGCCTTTGATAGCTCGGTTGCTCCTTAAGATTTTATCCGCAAACTCAAAAGTTAGATCCGCCTCTCACAGCGTAGTAAACAGCAGCGGAGAACAATGCTGCTAAGTAGTTTTCACTGAGAAGGTTCATATTTGAGAACTTTATCCATAGTTTAAAAACTTTGAACCACCATAAAAAGTACCCCATACTAAACATCATCACAGGAAAACTCTGTTTAATTTCTGTGATTTAACTTTTGAACTTAATCATTAAAGTGGCTGCTGTCGTCGCCGAACAGGCGATGGCCTTTCAAAGCTATTGGGGTACACTCTTTTTCCATTAGCTCGTTTAGATTAAAGATTACTAGTAAAGCTCCCCCCTCCCCTCAGTACCCTCCCTACCCTGGCTGAAAATGTTTGAAATTATTACAAAACACTGTAAACAGACAGCCAAGCCTTGCTCACTTTGAATTTTGTGTAAATACAAGAGATTGAAGATATATCGTTATCCTTTGTTGGTTAATAAAATATAAACTTATTTTCTTAGTGAATTATTACCCAGTTTGTTGTTTTGAAAAATCCATGTACCCGAGGTCTCTGAGTGTATGAGGCTTCAGCTCGATCAAACGGATTTAATTGAGCATTGTTGAAAACAACTTTGTTGTGCGATGTTGAGCGAGTTGACCAAATGAGTTTAACATTGTTGTTCACACTTGGGAACAAAAGAAAGTTGATTCAACATCTCTCAACGGGAAGGCCAAACATGTTTAGCAAGTTGAATTCATCAATGTCGAACAGTGTTGTTCAACGTTCAATGTTGAGCACAGTCATCCGAGGCCTAATATTAGCAAGAAGTTTCAAAAAGTTTTTAATTAGCTCATTTTTTTGGCGTATATCTTATATTACAGTCTGTAGCTAATTGGCAAAGAAACGCTAGAAAAATTTCTCCTTATGTAAAAAAAAAAACAAAAAACTTTTGATTAAATTTAAAGAGAAGTGTTACTGTCCTGGGCCCAGTTGTTCAAAGGGCGGATTACGCTATCCACCGGATAAATCGTTATCCAGGGGATAAATAATAACAAAACAAAGGACACTATCCACTGGATAGTGATTTATCCAGTGGATAGCGTTATCTTCTCTTTGAACAACCGGGGCCTGTAATTAAAGTAGCTGGTTGTATTGTATAACTATTGCATGGTGTATTTTTAAACAACTATAATGAGCCAGCCACCGCTAGACCTACCCGTAGTTTTAGCTGACTCACAGATTGGAAATATGAATGCTTATCATGAACATGTAACTAGTAGCTTTGCTGATAGTGAAAGTAAGCTTGATCAAAATTGCGTATTTACATTACATTATTCATTCAGGAAGTTTCCTTTTTTGAAATCGTTTTAGGTAGCAGCAGTTGCTGATGTGAACACTAAGATTAAAACTAGAATATCCTGAAAGGTCTTATATTCCGTTGTAGTAGACCTTATTCAAGTAGTTTCCTGTTTTTCAAATGTTTGAATTTTAAAAATAAAGTTTCATGTACCAGCAGTTCCTGGTGTGTGAATAATTACTGTACCCGAAGAAGTTTAACCGACAATCTTCTTCAATATTTTTGGGACACCTTTGCATTTCCGTAACAGTAGGACAAATTCTTGGAAAATTAACCCCCCCCTCCCCTGTACCACGATGACTTCCCATTGATCAGCAGTTTATCTGTTGCTCAACATTGTTTATGGGGTAAGGGGAGGCGTGGGTCATTTTAACAAATGTTGTGGCCAAAATGATGTGCAAAAGTTGAAAGCAGCGGCTTGGAGTGAAGTGTCCCAGGAACATCTGCCGATAATTGTAGAGTCCTAAAAGCCTTTCGTTCCGTTGTAACAAACCTTATTCAAAATGGCCACCATTGATTTCGTGACACAGTTTGAATAAATTCTAAAAGGAAGCTAAAAGCATTTTAATTGCACCTGTAAAACGTAAGTAAATTGGCTTTTTTTCAAAAATGTTTTATCTCTTTCAATTTTCAACATTTTAAGCTATTTTCTCTCCATATTTGCAATTAAATGTGACAATTTCCCTTTCAATTTATCGTAATTTATCGTATTTCTCGATAACGTTTTAGAATAAAGGACTGCTGATGTACACAGTTATGATGAACCATATATGGGTAGGATAAAAAAAACTGTTCTTCCAGACAGGCGACTTGAAACAATGTTTGTCTGCCAGATAATCAGTTAGGTGGGTTGAAAATATTCTTGAGGATAAATGTCAAAAAATTTGAAAATGGTGTTTCTCGCAGCCAGCTTCAAAGTGACGTGGAACAAGTTCGCCATAGACCACAAACAGTCTCTCTTTCTGCTATGGGATAGTCGAGCAAAAACAACTTACGCGCGCACGAGTGCAAAAATCGCCTGCCGCATGGAAACGTGACGCGCACGTGCTGCACGCTCTTTCCGGCTCACTATACACCGGTGTCACGTTTTCCATGCGTAGGCGATTTTCGCGCTTGCTGCGTGTTCCTTTTGCTCGACTATTCCTGAGCGGAAAGAGAGAATGCGGTCAGTTTGCTCCTCCACAGTGTTGCAGCTTGAAGAACTGTGAGTAGTATTCTGTTATCTGTAATGGTAAGCCGTCTCTGTATCTCGTGTCTTTTGAACAGTCTATAGAACAATAGAAGCACAGACACCTAGATCTAGAACATCATCACCAACTACAACTAGTGAACTCACAGGACACCCAAGCATAACATTTGAATATTATTAAAAATGGCGTTTCAAAATATAAGACTTTGTATGGGATTTCGAAGCGAACATTTTGAGCAATACATAACAGCAAACTAACTGAATAAAGTTCATGAAACATTACATAGTGTTGTTTGCTATCCTTACAACGCATTTTGAGCAATTTTAGGTCCATTTACCTTACTGTGTATTAGTACATGTATAATACATTGACACTTGTCAATGTATTATACACGTACTAACACAGTTAAGTAAATGGACCTAAAATTGCCCAAAATGCTTTGTAAGGATAGCAAACAACACCATGTAATGTTTCATGAACTTAATTCAGTTAGTTCGTTGTTATGTATTGCTCAAAATGTTCGCTTCGAAATCCTATACAAAGACTTATATTTTGAAACGCCATTTTTAATGATATTCAAATATTATGCTTGGGCTTCCTATGGTGAACTACTGTGAGGTAAGATACAGTATGACAATTCTCTTTATTTAGGGTACATAAGAATTAAGAAAGAAAGGAAACATAATGCGATTTAGATAACGAGAGGCCAACTATTAAAAGTGAGTGGAAGAAGAAATGAGCTCCACTTATCATAATAACAGCCAAGATTATTCTATCTCGAAATGAGGCGTTTCGTATTTTTGCCAATAGATGTGTTATCGATTTCTTTATAATTTGCAAATTTTTGTTGATTCTTGAATATAGTAAACGGCAGACGCCAGGCTGCATTTTGCACACTTGAAGGACACTGCAAAATAATTAAACAATAACTGCGTATTCAACGTGAAATATTTCTTGATTTGTTGTAGTTCGTCCTCACGTTTCACTTCATCCGGGACCTCACTATGCCATTGAAGGGAGTAATTTTACTTTTCCAACCTGTCACGTGACTGGGAACCAACACGAGTGGTTACTTGGAGAAAGTCATCTGGCCACTTACCCCAGGGGAGGGTGAGGTACAACAACAGCGCTTTGCAAATTTTACTTGTTCGTAAAGATGATTCAGAGTTCTAATTTTGTTCAGCAGCAGACCTCTTAGGAAGTGTTGAAAAGAAAACGCTACTAGTTGTAGTTTCCCCTCCTCAGTTCACCGTTATGCCACCTGCAAGAGTACTCATTAAATTGTTGTAAATTTAGACGTTTGTACAGAATCTCAATCCAATAACCTTCACTGTCTTTTCTTTCTTGTTGAATCCCAATCTTATAAAGTCAAAAGGAACAGGCGCCATGCTGATTCAACAAAGAACACAACGCAAGCAGACACGATGCTGAAAATCAACAAACTGTTGTCAGAGGGGAGACTGCAACTCTGTCAATCAAAAGGAGACACGTGCTCATCAGGTCCCCCAGGCCCCCCCGGACCACCTGGACAGAGAGGACAAAAAGGATCCCTGGGACGAAGAGGGCAGAAAGGAAGGAGCGGAAACAAAGGAGACAAAGGTATTATGGGATCGCCGGGAAAGAGCGGCAAGCAAGGAATGATGGGACCTGTTGGCCCACAAGGGCAGCCTGGAAACAAAGGACAGAAAGGAGACACAGGGTCTGCAGGCATGCCGGGAGCTAAAGGAGAACCTGGTGAATCGATTTCAGCTCCTTCTGTTGTTGTTGCTCCTTCAAAGTTGACGGTTAACGAAGGTGGGTCAGCCTCGTTTCAATGTTCCATCAGTGGTAATCCTGAGCCAGCAATAACATGGAGTAAACTAGAAAAGCAGTCAGAAATAAGTCAGTCAGCTGATTCAGGTGGAAAGCTGGTTTTACAAAGCGTGATGGGAAGTGACTCAGGTGTTTACAAGTGTTCTGCAGCAAACATCTTAGGAAAGGCGCAGGCACTGGTGAGGCTTGAAGTAAATGGTAACGTTTCGTATTTCTCTCTTTGTATATATGTAATTTGTGGAAAATGATTGGTTTAGAAAGCGACTTTTCAATGCAATCCAAGGACAACCACATAGAACAAGAATATTTCTTGCCAAAAAGCATAGCACTAGTTTCAGACATGAGACAAGTAACAAAATGGCATGCAATTTTCCTCAGCAAGGTAATAGGGCAATTGAAAGAGAATGAAAACTTATAATAAGATTTAAATAATAAGAAGCCAGCTATTCAAAGTAACATGGGAAAGACGAAACATTGTTGCGGAAACATTGTTGAGGAAACATGTTTCCCTAAATGTTTTCCTGTCAGTTGAGCGCGAACGAAACATTTGTTGGGGAAATATTTTTTGTTTCCGAGAAACAAAAAGTTTTTCTTATTTTTTTCAGGAACATTTTGTTTCCGCAAAAAATGTTTCCCCGTTTACGCTCCGAGGAAACAATGTTGACTGGATTCGGTGGTCGCGTAGGCTGTACTTCCTAAAATGAGCATGCGCAAACGTCTGTTTTCATTGAAAAGTTTCTTGGTTTACCTGGCAAGGAAACATTGTTTCCCGCAGGTTTGCGCGCCCAATAAACATTCTGCGAAACAATGTTTCCGCAACAATGTTTCCTCCTTGGCATGAAAGGAGAAGTGAATCTTACTCATTATCATAATGGCTGCCAAGTTTATCTTTTTCCTCTAGAAATCAGGCGTTAATGTTCTTGCCGCATAACAGATGTCATGTGTTTTCGTTTTCTTTGCAAATTTAATTTCTGCTCTTCTTTTCGTGATACCTATTATCACAGAAACGTTTCAAGGGAAATGTCAGTAGGAATACACTTGTCGCAATCGTAAGATTACCAAATTACAGTCAAAAAAGGCCTTGAAATTTGAACAGGTACAAGTGGGAAGCATAAAAACAAGCTTAGCGATGAATAAGAAGCAACAAATTAAAGGCGGGGAGCTGAAGGAGGCAGCTGAGCGTCATATCCACTAAACTCCGCTCGGATGCTAAAAAGTCTCCCTCTGTTCGTCAATTTTTCTTACGTCCAAAGCGTTTAATACCCAAGATCCTGCTCATAGACTAGGAGCGCAGGAGTTTTTTCTTTTTGTTTAAATCTCTAATACAGCAAACCTATGTAAAAGAAGTCCCTGAATGTAGATATTACCAGCTTTCAGATAATCTAAGCAGGCAGTTCAGTTTTTATCGAGGGCCTTAAGTACAAAGTAATGCCACTGGCTTTTACTTTAGACTGGAGGAAAACCATACGACGCTGTTTGAAACCGTTTCTACGAACTTCGTCCAGCAGGTAAATTTCGCGAGCGATTAAACACGCTCTTATTCGTTGTTGAAAAGAAAAGCAATATACTGCATTATGGAAACTCCACGGATGCGGTATAGTAATGACAACAAATAAATATTAAGTAGGAGTCTAAGCGATCATAAGACTGTTCCATTGGCGGTGGTAGAAACAAAATTAAAATTATGGAGGGCGGTTGGAAAGACCGTGTCTCTGATGGGCTGCATAGAATTTTTAAAAATATTTTACATTTATTTAATGTTTTCGTTTTCTTACAGTTCGTCCTCATGTTTCTCTTCATCTGGGACCTAGTTATGCTACTAAGGGAAGAAATTTCGTCCTTCCAACATGTCACGTGACTGGGCACCCGGCACCAGTAGTCACTTGGAGAAAGTCATCTGGTCAGTTACCCCAGGGGAGGGTGAGGTACAACAACAGCGCTTTACAAATTTTACATGTCCGTAAAGATGATTCAGACACCTACTTCTGCTCAGCAGCAAACCTTATAGGAAGTGTGGAAAAGAAAACTCTGTTAGTTGTTGTCACCCCACCTCGGTTCACTGTTAGGCCACCCGCAAAAGTTGTTTTATGGTTGGGAGAGACACTGAGGTTAAACTGCAGCGCTACTGGTGATCCACAACCAGTCATCATCTGGAAAAAACAAGAAGGTCAGTTGCCAGTTGGACGGAGCCAGCAGATCATTGGAGGATTAGTGATCAGAGACATAGCAGCGGGAGATGAAGGGATTTACATCTGTGTTGCGACAAGTGCAGGAGTGTTTGACGCGGAAACTGTAAGCTACCTGGAAGTGAAAGGTTAGTTAATATTGTGGACGCTAATTACTGTTGATGTAAGAGGTTTTATGACTAATATGAGAAGTTGCATATTTATTTTCTGAAAGGCTATAGGTGTGGTAACAACGTGAGATCAAATTGAAAGATGAATCAATGAATGAATGAATGAGTGAATGAATGTTTGAATGAATGTGTAAAAGAAGAAACCAATGAACTTGTTTCTTCTCGTCTCCTTCAAAGCCTTTCTCAATTGAAATGTCTTAATTTTGCTTTTGTTTAGACAGTCTTTCTGCATCCGATATTCTTGGCAGCCTTGACAACAAATACTATTATCAGTTGATGTCCTATTTGGTCCCAGTCCTCCGAAATTCCACCCGAAGTAAGTTTGTGAGGTGTTGGCATGCTAAAACAGATGGTTGGACTGCATCTACGTTTCACAGCAAGTGTGATAACAAGGGTCCTACAGTCACCATCATTAAAGTCAACAATTACATCTTTGGCGGATACACTGACGTGTCTTGGTCTAGTTCTAGTAAGTATCAGTATAATTAGAACACGAATTTTACACATTTTATTGCGTAATTGTTGGTTGGGCTGGATGATGTTTGGGTTAGTCAGCAAGTTGGACTGTATGCGTTCCACAGCAAGTATGATAGAAAGAGTCCCACAGTCACGATCATTGAAGTAAATAATTACATTTTTGGTGGATACACTGACGAATTTTGGCCTAGTCTTACAAACAATGATAAAATTTCATGGATGCGCGAGTACACACTTTACACACCTTAAAGGTATATTCGTATTATAATGAAATGGTCGTTGTGATTGGCTTTTCGGGCATCTATTTATTACACAATTGGAACACATTCACGTGGTTGTCAACTTACAGCTGTCCAATTGCGGCTTTGATAATGACATAGCTGTAATTTGGATACCTACACTGCGCGCGTCAATCAGTTGAATTTAAGGACGGTGCCTCCATTTGTTACTGCGCATCGTTCTGCGCATCTGGGGCTATTCGGGTTTCTTAAGGAATTTGCCCACTCATACTCCGATACTTTTGTGCAGTTTAAGACTATGTGGAAAAAGCAGGTCTTAGCAAGGGCTATCAGAATCCAAAAAGAAAATTGGGGGTAACCACGCATTTTTCAGAGATAATTGAACCTAAATTTTGAAAGAAATTGCCATACATTCTTTGTATTTTAACGCTTTTTTAGAATTATGGATGATTAATTATCTCTGAAAAATGCTTGGTTACCCACATTTTTCTTTTTGGATTCCAAAGACCCTTGCTATGATCTACTTTTCCCCCATAGTCATAACCTTTGCAAAAATACATCTGTATTAGGAGGAACCGTCCTTAAACGGGATCTTTTGCACTGATTGTCCACTTTTTGCAAAAGTGATAAACTATAAATAAACTTTATTCAGCATGTCACGGGCTTAAGACTAACAACCAAAAAAATGTGCTCCTGGCAGGAATCGAACCCATGACTTTATACACACACGGATCGGAAGCGATAGAATATGTCAGTCCTGTATATCCCGGAAGTTTTAAGTGAAATAGAGTTTTAATAGACTTTGTGGTCTTGAATTTTGTTATTGGTACGATGAATTGGTAACCGGACTTTGTACAATTCAGGGGTAATCCGGTAATACTGGAACATTAGGAACATTTATAGGCACATAAGGAACATTTATTCAGAAGCCTGACTTTAGTGATTTGCCGGAACGGTAATTTTACTTTCGTAGCAATCGAATTAGCATGCTCGTGGTCGTAAATGTGACCATAACAGTGGTATTCTGCAATCGACACGCTGAATCGATATACAAAACATAATATAAATACACGGACTAACGAAGAAACTGGTAAACAAATACAACAAGACTACAAAACTCTTGCCGAACGGTGAGTTAAGGGCCCGTAGCTATCAGTAATCTTCCATCATATACATAACTGCAATAGGAGAATCTTATACGGACGACGGTTGAGAAATCTGAATAATTTTCCCTCCTATTTGTGTCTATTTAAATAAACGTCTGAGCAGGTCTGGAAACTACCGGAAAAAGTAATTCATCTTTTACAGGGAGCATTAACATGGATTCGAACTGGTATCGTTACTAATTAATCCTCTTAGTCTTCAGTAATAGAAATGGGAACAGTAACATTTCAAACACCCTAACTGCAGTGACTCGTATCAACAGCGTAGCGTTTAAAAAGAATGCTGAAGAATAAACAAGAAAGTCTTAGGAGAATCAGAGTGATAGTTTGCTTATTCCGCAGTTGTATATACGACGAATTTCCTCCTCATTTTCCAGCGAAATTTAGCTGCCCGATAGTAACGGCTACGAGGAAGTTGTGGCCCCTTAGGCTTGCTAATCCCGAGAGTAACAAGACGCTACTTTCGGTTACAGTAGTGCCACACCCGTTTTGAAATTACTCAGCCAGGTATTCTCTGAATTGTACCCCACTCGGTCCAGTCACCTTTACAACTAATTGTCAGAAAGTTAATAGATTGGTTCATTTGCAGTTCCCCTCAAAAAATGTTTGCTAAATAACAAAGCAGATACCAATACGTTGCGCTCACCCTCAAAAGGACGTCTGAGCAAAAAGCTGTGTAATTTCTTTGCCAGCGACCTTTTTTTCGGCTTCCGCCCTCGAATAGCCTGTGTACAGCCGGTGGCTCCCCTCATTTCGAAATCCAAAATTTTATTTACGGGAGCGGGCGGCTGTATACAGGATATCCTCGAAATTAGCAGTCTTCGGTTTCCACGTTGATTACTTTGCCTTATTTGAGGATCTGATTAGATCTACGTCATCAACATGGAATGATTCGGTTCTTGCTTAGTCTTTGTGTAGCAGTAACGCACATACATAGTCTTCTCTTAAGATTAAAGTCTGAAAGCTTACAGGACAAGCGAATCTCACTTGTATAGGATATCGTGGGAGCTATGAAGGCGCAGAGAATGTAATTTTACTGCACGCTGCATGTCACTCGGTTTTCTTTGGGACTATAGAGGTTATTTTGAGTCTATATTGGACTAAATTACAGGAGACCATAGAGCGCACTGTACGTCCTGCAACGGACTGCAAGTGCAAAGCGCGAATGCCCGTTGTGTACATTACACTTTTGTGCACAGCGATCAGCATTTGTGTCTCTTTCTCTATAGTTGACAACGAGCGATACAGCTAGAGTATTGGGACTGAACGAGACATCAGTGGTATTTGAGAACAGGGAGAGACTGTGTAAAAAGTCGAAACTTCTTCCCTCCCCAGCCTGTCACCTAGTTAGAATTTGGTGACTGATATTGGACAGTTTTCTTTACACCGTGTTCTCAAAGACTATATCCAAACTATTTTCACCTAAAATGTTTTCGATTATCCAAGGTTTCTGTGGTTACTCCTCAACTAGATAAGCCCGCAATTATGTAAATATTCAATCATGGAATTATTTATTAAATGTTATGTGGCTATGTAATTATAAAAAAAAAGTGTTTTCTTTCCCTAGGTTCTGGTGGTTTTGCTTCATCCAGTAAATCGTTTATCTACTCTCTGTACAACATCAATGGCTACGGTCCTGTTAAGCTACAGATCAAGTCAGGGCGTAAACAATACGCTATATACAGACGCTCTACTTCTGGACCAACGTTTGGTGCCGGAGCCGACATCTACATATCGGACAACGCTGCGAGCAACAGGCAGTCCACCACCTATTGTGGCAACACTTACCCCCTCCCCCCAGGGTATTCTTCATCTTATTCTTCCTGTACATTTTATGCAGGAAGCAACATGTTCACTCCCACTGACATTGAAGTATTCTACGAGACAACAACTTAAACTAAACAAACAAAATACTGTGAACTCTGGTTATCCGATCTACCTCATCTCCCTCAGTATCATTTAGTAAATTTAAGGTTTGAAATAGTGACAACCCTTAGGTTCATTTGACTCCTGGTCAGTTCGTTATTTTAAGCTCTCAGTGCTTAGCTTTTCTTTTCGAGATTTCCCAATTCTGATCCAAACAAATGTTAAAGTCTCACGACTTGTTATTTCAAAACTGGATAGATAGAAAAAATTCCACCTACTCTATAATCATATTTTTCTAGTTTAACGCGAACAACAGTATGTTTTTTTTTGTCTTGACGCTCGAGCATTTGCTGAATTTTTTTGTTGATACACTGTGTGGTATAATTTTGAAGTAAATCGCACCCTTACTTTTTCTTGGAAGGAAAAAATAAAAAAGGAAAAATCACATCATTCTCCACACTCACAAGTTAGACCACTATCAGTTGAAAATAATGATGCTCATCAATTGCTTATCTTAATATAGATTTCTCGGCACCCAAAATAACTTGTGAAGATTGCCAAAACAATCTAAAAGATTCATATACCTTGCGCTACAAACCAATGAAGGTATTATGAGATTGTGCCTTGAAATCAGGGTTGTATAAAAAAGGAAAAAATGTTGAAACGTCTGGCGATTCTCCTGCTGCTCAATTGATGGTATAATTGATCATTTTGATGGATTCAAGTAGTTTTCCACGGAGGCGGTTTCATCTTTACCTGAATTCTAGTGTTTCTTTCTCGGTTTTCAGGTCGTAATTTAATTTCTTTTGTGCTTTACACAGTTAAAAGTTAAAACAGTTAGTAGTGTGAATCTCACTATGTCATCTGACACGTTTGGAAACTTATTATCGTTTTAAAACACTTTTCTCCAGCTTGTAGTCTTTTTCCCGGACTCAGTTCAAATGACAATCTCATTCACAGGATCTCGATCCTAAGAGCAGGAGGCAAGTTCAAATTATAATAGAAAAACAAAACAAAACAAAAACAAGTACAGCCTTTGATAGCTCGGTTGCTCCTTAAGATCTTATCCGCGAACTCAAAAGTTAGATCCGCTCTCACAGCGTAGTAAACAGCAGCAGAGAACAATGCTGCTAAGTAGTTTTCATTGAGAAGGTTCATATTTGAGAACTTCATCCATAGTTTAAAAACTTTGAACCACCATAAAAAGCACACCATACTAAACATCATCACAGGAAAACTCTGTTTAATTTCTGTGATTTAACTTTTGAACTTAATCATTAAAGTGGCTGCTGTCGTCGCCGGACAGGCGATGGCCTTTCAAAGCTATTGGGGTACACTCTTTTTCCATTAGCTCGTTTAGATTAAAGATTACTAGTAAAGCTCCCCCCTCCCCTCAGTACCCTCCCTACCCTGGCTGAAAATGTTTGAAATTATTTCAAAACACTGTAAAGAGTCAGCCAAGCCTTGGTCACTTTGAATTTTGTGTAAATACAAGAGATGGAAGATATATCGTTATCCTTTGTTGGTTAATAAATTATTTTCTTAGTGAATTATTACCCAGTTTGTTGTTTTGAAAAATCCTTGTAACCGACGTCTCTGAGTGTATGAGGCTTCAGCTCGATCAAACCGATTTAATGGAGCATTGTTGAAAACAACTTTGTTGTGCGATGTTGAGCGAGTTGACCAAATGAGTTTAACATTGTGGTTCACACCTGGGAACAAAAGAAAGTTGATTCAACATCTCTCAACAGGAAGGCCAAACATGTTTAGCAAGTTGAATTCATCAATGTCGAACGGTGTTGTTCAACGTTCAATGTTGAGCACAATTATCCGAGGCCTAATATTAGGAAGAAGTTTCAAAAACTTTTTAATTAGCTTATTTTTTTGGCGTATATCTTATATTACAGTCTGTAGCTAATTTTCAAAGAAACACTAGAAAAATTTCTCCTTATGTGACAAAAAAAAAACTTGATTAAACTTAAAGAGAAGTGTTACTGTCCTGGGCCCAGTTGTTCAAAGGGCGGATAACGCTATCCACCGGATAAATCGTTATCCAGGGGATAAATGATAACAAAACAAAGTACACTATCCACTGGATAGTGATTTATCCCGTGGATAGCGTTATCTTCCCTTTGAACAACCGGGGCCTGTAATTAAAGTAACTGGTTGTATTGTATAACTATTGCATGGTGTATTTTTAAACAACTATAATGAGCCAGCCACCGCTAGACCTACCCGTAGTTTTAGCTGACTCACAGATTGGAAATATGAATGCTTATCATGAACATGTAACTAGTAGCTTTGCTGATAGTGAAAGAAAGCTTGATTAAAATTGCGTATTTACATTGCATTATTCATTCAGGAAGTTTCCTTTTTTGAAATCGTTTTAGGTAGCAGCAGTTGTTGATGTGAACGCTAAGATTAAAACTAGAATATCCTGAAAGGTCTTATATTCCGTTGTAGTAGACCTTATTCGAGTAGTTTCCTGTTTTTCAATTGTTTTAATTTTCAAAATAAAGTTTCATGTACCAGCAGTTCCTGGTGTGTGAATAATTACTGTACCCGAAGAAGTTTAACCGACAATCTTCTTCAATACTTTTGGGCACCTTTGCATTTCCGTAACAGTAAGACAAATTCTTGGAAAATTAACCCCCCCCTCCCCTGTACCACGATGATTTCCCATTGATCAGCAGTTTATATGTTGCTCAACATTGTTTATGGGGTAAGGGGAGGCGTGGGTCATTTTAACTAATGTTGTGGCCAAAATGATTTGCAAAAGTTGAAAACAGCGGCTTGGAGTGAAGTGTCCCAGGAACATCTGCCGATAATTGTAAAGGTCGTAAAAGCCTTTCGTTCCGTTGTAACAAACCTTATTCAAAATGGCCACCATTGATTTCGTGACACAGTCTGAATAAAGTCTAAAAGGAAGCTAATAAGCATTAAGGTTAATCAGTTTTTTTAATTTCACCTGTAAAACATAAGTAAATTGGGCTTCTTTTTAAAAGTGTTTTATCTCTTTCAATTTTCAACATTTTAAGCTATTTTCTCTCCATATTTGCGATTAAATGTGACAATTTCCCTTTCAATTTATGCTATTTTATCGTATTTCTCGATAACGTTTTAGAATAAAGGACTGTTGATGTACACAGTTATGATGAACCATATATGGGTAGGATAAAAAAACTGTTCTTCCAGACAGGCGACTTGAAACAATGTTTGTCTGCCAGATAATCAGTTAGGTGGGTTGAAAATATTCTTGAGGATAAATGTCAAAAAAATTGAAAATGGTGTTTCTCGCAGCCAGCTTCAAAGTGACGTGGAACAAGTTCGTCATAGACCACAAGCAGTCTCTGTTTCTGCTATGGGATAGTCGAGCAAAAACAACTTACGCGCGCACGAGTGCAAAAATCGCCTGCCGCATGGAAACGTGACGCGCATGTGCTGCACGCTCTTTCCGGCTCACTATACACCGGTGTCACGTTTTCCACGCGTAGGCGATTTTCGCGTTTGCTGCGTTTTCCTTTTGCTCTGTCATTAGTAATGAGAAATGAAGTATCAGTGTGGAAGTCATATAACCATATTACGAGGGACCTGCTTTGTCAGGCAAATAATCCCCCGACTTTCGAAAAGCTATAAAAAGAAGAAAACTTGGCAGACTACCCACACTCGTGAGGTTAGTATCACGTTACAAGCTGAAACAGTATACATCAAAACCTTCCCGCATTGTGCAAAACATCTGTGCGGATTACTGAAAGAGCTTGGTTAAAAACCACCAAAATGACTGTTAGAAAGCAGAATTTTCCCTCCTATGTTTCGATTATCTCCGTTTTGTCAGTTGTACTGTACTGCTTGGGACTTTTACGAGTTGAGTTGGAGTTAAACGAGCAGAAGAAGAGAATAAACGCTCTTGAAAACATTGCTGAGACTAAACCGACGAACAACCCAGAGACGTCATAAAGTTAATTAGGGATACTGCCGGTAACATTGTTGTAGTGCATGTTAACTATAACAGTATTGATAGAAGTTAGATTTTAGAACTCGGTTTCTTTCTTATGTAAACCATCGCTTGTAACCCAAAATTAAAGCAGTAACGTGCAAATATAAGAGGTAAAAGCTTTAACAAGATGAGGAATTTACAGACTATCTACTGTGTGTTTTCTCCTGTGACAAACAAAACTTAGGGTTAACAGGTCACGTTCTTTAAGTTTTCTAGGCCAGTTGATATAGAAACAATGTTTATTTTTGATTTCATTCTGTATTTTTCAAAAGCCTAACCTCCTTTTACTTCCAAAACTACCACTTAGCGATCATAGCTAATGCTATAACTGAACCACCAAAGCAATGTAATCCGGCCATTGCGCGTTCTTTCTTGTGGCAAATAGAACCAAGGGTGAAGAGGTTACATCTATTCTCTAAGAGGAATCAGAAAAAAATGTGAATTACGACAGAGACGAATTTTTTGTCTGTTAATCTGCGAAGTTGTTCACATATAATGATAGTTTGATAACTGGAGAATCCCAGAAAATTTAGCCCTACCTTACTGTTACTTTCCACTTTGAACTGTTCTTTCTTTTCGCGTATCTTAATTGACTGATATGGAGACCAAAAAGAACCTCCACCAAAACACGAGACATGAATATTTGTATGCAATTTTAAATTGAATTTGATTGAAAGGGTTAAAGGATTAAAAGTGACATTATGGCTTTACGTTTTGAGTCTGTGGAAGAAAAAAATACGCTTTGACCCTGTAGATAAAAGTTATGCAACTTTATTACATAGACGAGAGTGATTTAGTGGAAAATAGACCACTCGTTAAGTTCATACGGTCTACATCCGGGACTCGAGTGGCGTATTTTCCATTTTTTTACCATTCGAAAATAAAAAACATATCTTCGCGTTGCCGTGTAATATCCTCAACCTATTATCTTAAATCAACGGGGTATGATTTTTTGCTTGTATTTCGGCAAAATGACATTTCTGATTGATCAGTGTTAGTTTTTGGCCACTTCTGGGTTGCTCAAGTCTAATTATTTCACAGGAACACGTCATGTTTTCAGAGGTGGTGTAAATGCTTGTTAACTCTCCAGTGACCTTCTCCTTCAAGCAACGTTTATAGTTAACAGTCTAAAGTTATAACACTGGCAACCAACCGATTTATTGTTAATAACTTTGCATACCTATTTGACAGCAGTTTATGGATCGCACATAGCAAACAAATACCCAACTACCTTGTTCAAGGGAGAAAAAGTTTACGGATCTAAAGAAAGCCGTGATAAAGACAACTAGTTTCAGTCAGTTAGTCAATCAATCAATCAATCAATCAATCAATCAATCAATCAATCAATCAATCAATCAATCAATCAATCAATCAATCAATCATGTGATCAATTTAAGTCACTTAGTTTATTACAGTCACTCCTAGCGCGCCACACGTGGCCTTCTAATTGGGTGCAAGTCATAACGCTGCTAATTTTATATGTCTTAGATGTGTAAAAAAAGATAGATAAATGTATAACTGTACTGAAGAGAAACTTTAATCACTAAATTATTGTAAATTCAGACCTCTGACCTGTACAAACGGTAAATCACTTTTCTTTCTTGGCAGAATCTCAGTTCAATAACCTCCATATTTTTCTTCTTTCTTTTCAGAATCTCTGTCTTATAAAGTCGAAAGGAACAGGCGCCAAGCTGCTTCAACAAAGAACACGACGCAAGCTCAACACACAGCGGACACGATGCTGAAAATCAACAAACTGTTATCAGAGGGGAGACTGCAACTCTGTCAATCAAAGGGGGACACGTGCGCGTCAGGTCCTCCAGGCCCTCCTAGACCACCTGGACCGAGGGGACAAAAAGG